>WAAE01014011.1:0-76200 GCA_013400495.1 Nicator chloris | reverse complement strand
TTTTTTTCTAAAATTTCCTGTCAGTCTTTGAGAAAAATATGTGTTTGTCTGTCTTTGTGAGGATTCGTGTTGAAATGAGTTTCAAACTTGTTGCTATCCATAGTACTGGAACAGAAGATGGAAATAAACAATATCCAGAAGAAAAATATGCCAAAACTGATGTCTAGAGAAATGAAGTAGTACATAATGCTGTTCATTTTAAGTTGTAATCATTTCCACATAAAAGATATTGTAAAAGAAATATTCAGAGTATTGAATTTTGTCAGCTTGTTAATAGTTAGATCAGGCTTTTCTTTCAGAAGAATCAATTTATTTATATCCTTATTGTTTATCTTATTTTTATTACTGTGTCAAACTTCTCTGTAATTGCACTGTATTTGTACTTCATTTTTCTTCAATATGAGTGGCAAGATCTTGCATTATGTTTCATTCTGATTAGCACTTTGTATCCTGACACTGCCTTTCCTGGCAACGTCTCACCCAGAATATCCTACTGTTCTTTGTGCCACACCACAGTGATTGCTCAGAGTCATCCTCTGATGCACTGAATACACCCTCTTCTTTCTCCTCATTTGTAATTTCCAGCTTGTCACAGGAATTCTTACTCCTATATGGATGACCATGCACTTTATCTAATTTCTTTCTGTTTCTGTTATTGCAGAGTTCTCTGCTCCCCCTTGGTGTGGAATACAGCCTTTCTTTGTACTAACAGCTTATCACAAACCTAGTTTCTCTGCCAAGGTCACAAGGGAAAATATTAAATATGTCTCGAGGCAGCTACTTGAGGAATTACCCTGACAGTTTCTCTCTAGCCTGATAGTGGAATTGTTTGAATGGCCTTCTCTTTAACTAGAGTGTAGAAACATAAGTGCATATATTCCAAATTTTCCTGTTAAGTATATGCATAGATCTTAGATTTTATAAATCATACTGAAGCATAAAAAGGGATTGCCCTACAGTAATCAGAGAAGTCTCTGAGAGGTTCTAGGTGTTCTTCAGATATTTCCAAAACAGCTCCACTCAGTCCACTGTGCCAGCACAAAGATTTCCAAGCCAAGCAACACATTTAAGAAAGCATCTCTGCAGTTGTTACTTTCTTCCAGTCTGCCCACTGTGTAACCAGGGCTGTGACTGGGGGCTGCCAGGGCTGGCAGGTGTTTTTAAACACCTTTCAGTACCAGAACAAGGCAGTGTTAGCAACTGCAGTTCGGGTTATGGCATCCATATCCACTCTGAGCTTTATCTGGTCAGGGCTGGAGTACTGCCAAGGATGAAGCGTGTGCAACCTCTTTGGACAACCTGCTCCTAGGCTTGGCTGCCAAACCATGCTCATTCTGAACCAAGGCTTGCCTGAGAATCGTTTTAGTCGTATTGGTGTGTTGTTGCTTAGGCCTGATGTACTTAAGCTAGAATGCACATTTTATTTTAAGTTATTTTAAACGTTATTTAAGTTATTTTAAGTATCTCTGCCCCTGTGTCCTGATTTATATGTAAAATAGTTAGCCCACCCAGAAATCTGACCCAGTTATTGGCTGTGGACTGACAGTGGGGCCTTTCAGTAACTGGATATTTGAGTCTGAGCACATCTTTACTTCATATTTTCCAAGGCAACCTCCTGCTTCTATTCGGCATGTGATTTGGGAAATATAAATCAGATGATTTGGCAAACTGTTTTTCTGATGTTATTCACAAACAGAGCAGATGATCCTGTTTAAATGATCCTGTTTACCTTTGCAATTGTAGCATAAAAGGTGAAGAAGGAACCCCTTTAAAACTAGGCCCTGAACATTTTGTTCTTGAGTTTCAGTTGAAGCTGAAACTTTTGGAAAACTTGTCTCTGATGTCAGTGGGAATGAGATGGGGCATGTTTATGGAATAAAGGCATTATGTTGGCTGTTAGTGGTGCAATGTGTATGAATAAAAGGGTTTATCTCACTAAATGTTCAGAGGTTTGCCTGAAATCACTTTCAATATCCTTTCTTGTTCTCTATACAGTAAACTATGTGATTAGGGAACATGTTATACAGAAAACTCAGTTTAAAAAATTGATTTTTAAAGCATAAAAGAAGCAGTGACTGAAGTCCTGCCAGGCTCTATCGAATACTCACATGTATTATATTGTAAACATAATATGGTTATACTGTATGTTGTCATAATAATTGGCAATGGTACTGGAGTCAGTCATTGAGTGCTTTGTTCATGTGGCAATAGAGGACAAGGGCTACAACATTTGTTGGCAGCAAAGTTGTTTTCCTATCTCTTTCTCTTCGTAAATTGGTTTCAGAATAGTTTTGTGGGGTTTTTTTCAAACTGACTGTCTTAGGATCCAGATGGCTTTATCTCTTTTTAATGAGATTTGGGATATTTTCCTTACAAGTGGTGTTCACTCAGTGCTGCCACAAAGGCTGCATTCTTCATTTTTCGTAAAGCATGGCACTGTGACGAGAGAGGGAAGGCTCAGCAGTGACCCACAGCACAGAGGGGTGGATTGAGATTCAGTGGGATGCAGAGCTGAAAGGTAGCCTGGGTCAGAGGAGAACATCAAATGTTAGTCTGGAGGCCAGCAAATGGTTTTAGGTTTGTGGATAGGAACAGCCTAGTTTGTGTAGGCTTGATTCCGTGATCCTAGCTCATGCAAGCCATGGTACTGCTGTCCAGCAGGCTGACATGGGATGGCACCTGTTCCTTGTGAGTAACTAGAAAAGCTGCCCTATCCATTTGCAAAGGATCTGAAGGGGCAGTCAGAATAGAGAACTGTTGGGAAATGGCCATTTTTCCTGCAGAAACTCCCAGAGGGTCTTTTTTTTTTTTTTCCTGTTAGTTGCTAGAGTTTCACAGGACGCAAACCTCTTCAAATTATTTCTTTTAAGATCCAGACCACGTATAAGACAGGGCTCTGCAGGATCCTGAAAGACAATTTGTGGTGGCTTCAGGCATTCACAGTAGGCATTCATTTCAGTTGTAAGGGAGTGAATTTCACCTAACACAGGTTTAACAGCTGAAAAAAGGTTGTCGGTACCAGCGTTTCACCTTCTAAATTCAGACTACAAGCCTCAACTTTCTTAGCTTCAGATTCTTGTTAAATCTGCACCAACACACAACCTGTGCATCATCATGCTTTTACCTCTATGTATATCTTTCACCTTTTCCCAGTTTGAGTCAGCTCTTCCTGACTTTAGTTACACACGATGTAGCCGTGTGCTTCTACCCTTTTCAGGCTCCCATGCCTTCTCTTGTACTGTTTATGCCCTGTCCTGCTGTCTCTGTGTCAATCATTTTCTGTCTCATTTCACATTGTGTACCACTCTCCATCTCAAAGCCCATTTGTGTCTTCTCTCCATTCTCAGTGTCTTTGGACTTCCAGCTGCAGAGTATTCCGCCTGCATGTATCTCTACTTCTGCCAGCAGGACAAGAGCTGCAAAACAATCAGGTCTACGAGGATGTCTTGTTCCTACAAAGCAGACATAACTTGATTGTCTTGCACTGATGTGTGGGATTTGGCTTTCTCTGTTGTCTACACGGGCATTCTGGATCTGTAAAGCTGCTGCCAAAAATCTGAACCTAAGGCAGGGATTGTCTAAAGCTCTCACTCGATCCATAGCAATATCTCAGCAATTTCCACTTAGAAAGTCCACAAATTAACATTGTAATTTTTTTTTCAACACTTTAAAGATTTTATTTACTGGTATCTGATGAAATTGCAGCATTTTTTTCATACTGATATGTAGCAACAGGTGCATGTGTAAATTCTATTGCACAGTAGATTCTCAGGTACAATCATTGCAAACTGCAGTTGTCCCAAGTGCTTTTCTCATCAATATTCTGATTGTTTGTTGTTTGATTTTTAAAATCCATATTTTAAAACAACATTTGCTCATAAAGAATTATTGATTAGGACGTGCTAACAGGTCCTCTGCCTACACCAGTGCTCTGCACAGTGAGACATGCATTGGCTGCAGGGGATCAGAAGAGAATCAGAACAGGAGAGTTTTCACAGCACACGAGGGAGCTGAAAATTGTTTTTCAAAACCACTATGAATTTTTCTTGGGGTACTTCACACCCTGTGAGGGGAAATCTTCATGCAACAGTGCTCAGCACTGTAACATGAACCGATTTAATTTGTACTTTAACCAATAAAAAAGTCCTGATAGCTGCACAATTTTTTTTTTTTCACTATTGTCCAGTCTGCTGCTTTAGCAGTCAAGCTTTACAAACCATGGAAAATCTTACAGGTATGGCTGTACTTACCCACACCTCTTACTCTGGGGGAAATGGCAGAATCTGATAGAAAGGTTTCCTGTGCTGTTTATATCCTCTGCACTGGAAAATTCAGAAAAGGGTAGGTTTGCCATTCCTGAGATTCTAAGGGGATATGCTTGAAAGCACACAACAACCTAGCCATAGGAAAATTGCCTCTCCAGGTGTTTTCCAGCTTTATCAAACCTTGTAGCAAAAAAGGAAAGGAGCTTTTCCTTGATGAGTCATCTTATTTATTACAATTCTCCCTTTGATACAATTATTTGCAAAGAGGCCTGAAGCTCTTGTTTTCTTCAAAGTGGCACTGTTTATTAGAAAACTGAAAGATCATGTATTGTCTTGTACATGTACATCTTACATGAGAGATCATGTAAGCTGCTGCTTCTTGCACATTGGTAAATACTCACCTTTTTCTGGAGGCTGCCCAAAGGGCAGGTGCAGAGTTTGTGAGCATGAATTGGGTGCTGCCCCACTTTGGAGTCACACTCAACTCTTTGTCCTTCCTAACACCCTACCTTTTCAGCAAGTGCTGTGGAAAATGTTGGCTGTCATCCTTTAAACAGCACAGTGTTTGCATTTCCCTTGATCATCGTCCCAGAGCAAAGTTCAGTAGGTTGAGGAAGTGTTGTTTAAGTGCAATTGATCTAAAAATATATCAAAAGGAAGACTACTGTATATGAACAAATCGTGGAGAGGCTTTATATAGGCCTGTTGACATCTGTAAATGCATAAAACAAGGAAGCAGCAGCTTCTGACATGGTTATTTCTGGAAACACGGAAGGTCTGACTCGTGTTATTATACCATGCACAGAGCCGAGCAATTGCTCCTGAAGAAACTGTGTGTGGAATTAAGAACCCCCCAAATTAGAACCATTTCCATAGGGTTAGGAACCCTGCTCCAGATCTTGCTGCTGCAAGATGGCAAATCACATATTAATGTCAACGGGATCAGGCTTAGGATTTCCACTTCCCTCTGGCTGCACCCTTTTAAAAAAACCCTTCCCTTTCCAGGGAATACCTGTCCTGAAAGAAGCCTGAGGATCTGACAGTCTTGAGTGAACTGTGTCAGGTCTCAACATAGAATATTCCAAAATCAGTGAAGTGCTGTATTGGTGTCTGCTCGATTCTTCAGACAAAGGGAGAAAAATATATTTACAGTATCCGCATGGGGAAAAAAAAGCTGGAAAAACCTACTAGGTCAGTTTGTTTGCTCGCTGTGTCATAGGTCATTATTACCCAGTTACCTCTGCATAGAGTATTTTATCTTCAGCTGCAGTAGTAAGCAGGCAAATACACGCTGACCTACAACACTCCAAAATGTATCCAGCCTTAAAATGAAGATGCCATTGAGATTTCCCATGGTAATTTCAGCTATAAATAAATTGTTGTTTAATAAGCCATGTTCTGCATGAATTTTGTGTTTACACTAGGTAACCATAGGAACCAGCATTTTCTGTTCTATCAAGTCAAGCTAGTTAATAATGTTGACAAGTGAGTCTTTTCTTCAAACATGTCACTGTAAGACATTTTCCTCTTCAAATAATTTTGTCTGCTTTTTTTTATGTTTAAGTTCTGTTTTGAAAGTATTCTTCCTAAACTGTGAAACTTGGTGTGGTGATTCACAGCACGTTTCACCAGTGAAAAAGCTGATATTGCTTTTTGCCTACACATACAAGGAACGTATTAAGACTGGTTTTTAGCTTGGATTTTTTAGCTACAATGTCAGCTGTTTGTCACCTGTAATTCTTGGTACTTTTCAGACCATATGTTTTCCAGGGAGAAGACTTGGCTAGTGGTAGAGCTCTTGTTTCTACTCCCCTTGCAGTTTGCTGTATTAAGACATGTTTAATTAGAACTGGCTTAGTTTATGAAGTTTTTCAAATTGTTCTGCATTAATATCTTCATCTTTCATCCTCACAGTTTTATTGATCTCACAAATCTTATCATGGCTGCATATATTTATTTTCTTCTCACAAAAGCCCTAAAGTTTATGTTGCAAGTCTCCATTCATTATTACTTTGTTAGATCTTTCAGTTTTCAGTTAATTTAATACATTTTACTGATAGGATTGTGCCAGTGTTCATAATGAGAATGTCATACTCTATTAAGTCAAGTGCTCTCCACAGATATATTGCAAATATACAATTGCTTTTATCATCCAAATACTTGTCTCATCAAGCAATGCAAAGACATGTTTTACAAGACCTGTTTGCCACAAAACTGGGTTCACTGGGATGATATTAATTATAGTTCAATCACTTCCATTCTTCATTAAATTTATAACAGCTTTATTACCTGGAAGGAAGGTCAGACTCACTGTCCATTAGCTCTGAGTCATCCTGCTGGCCTCTGTTATTATTGGCACAACATTAGCACTTTTTCAGTCAAATGGGATTTCCCTGGAATGCCTTAATTTAGTAAAATAAACATGATTAGCTCTCAAGTCTTCTCTGTCTTAGTTCTTAGGTGTGAGGTAGATGAATTGGCTGACTTTAAAATGTTGGGTTTCTAATGCATGTTGTATAATGTCCTGCTTGGTTACCAGGGGACTGGAAAATAGTTCAACTTCATCACATGACATAAGAACAGCTGTCCAAATATGGAATAGAAGTATTTCTAAGTATGTCTGTCTCTTCTGCACCACTACTACAAGTTGTATCATTTCCATCTGGCAAAGGGTTTCTGTAGCTGCTAGGGTACTGTAGTCTTGATAAGTTTGAAGGTTTTTTAGTTCTTCATGTCACATTGGTGATGTCAGCTGTGGACTTTCTGCTGATGTTCCTAACTTACTGATATTTTTCCCTTTGTAACTCCTGACTCATAGGGATTATTACTGTTTATCTTCATTATTATGTAGTGCTTTTTATTATGAACTTCTGCTTGCACTTGAATTGTGAAAAAAACCCAGCATTTTTAGGCAAAATTTTCCTTCCCTTGACTGTGGAATTACAAATTCATGACCATCCTAAGATTTCTGCTTAAAAAAACTTCTCACTACTGACTTTCAATTAAATTTCAACCATATTTTTAATTACTGTGATAGGATTCTGAACTTGCAGGTTACTGACAACTGCAGCACACTCATGTCTTTATGCAACAGTGTCTCCCTCATCTCATCTACTCATTATACATTGTTAGTGTGGTTTGTTGTGTTTTTTTAGCACTTTAATCACATTTTAGCATTTAAATCACATTTTACATTGTCGTGCAGTGTTCACTAATAATAATGGCATCATTCTCTTGCATTGGTGGTAATTTCATGATCTCTGGTTCATTACCTCTTCCAATCTCAGTATGTAAAAGACTGAAAAAGCCATACTTTAACACTCTGCCATGCTAGTTCAAGTTTTTCAGAGACTGAGCCCCTACTGGGTTTGCTTTCTTGCCAACTTCCTCAGGTGTTGCTGCTGTAACATCCTCCTGCCTACTCCAACTTACCTCCAATCAAACAGAGGTAAACACTTGCACTGTCCACTTTCTGAGTTTTTCTAAGAGGTAAGGTTACCACAGGGAATGTTTTTTTCATAGCAGCCCTGTTAAAGAGGTCTTCCCAAGCCATGCACTTGTCTGTTATCCACATGATCGTATTTACTCTGAGGATGATGTCATCTGTTCCAGAAGTGATGCTGCAAAACTGAGATTTCAGATACATTTCATCACAACATTATGTTCTCTGTGCAAAATTTTCACCAGCATGTCTCCCACATGGTAGTATACCATGAATGTTTAATTTGTGATTCTACCAAGCAGAAGCCACAACTACTTTTTTTTCTTATGGTCTTGTACAGCAGACCCTAAGTTTAGTGCATTTTGCCTCTGTGGCTCAGAGTCCCACATATCTGGAGGATGTGTCAGCATTTTGTTCCAAACCAGTGTGTATTTTTCTTCTTTTAGGGTAGCGTGTTGTAAATGAAAAGGGATGATATAAAGAGTGTTGAGGGAGCTATAGCATCCAGCTGGTTTGTAAGTGATGTTAGAGGCTGCTCCCAGGAGTAGAGCACACTGCATGTTTTACAGTGAGAATTCAAATTCAGTCAGCATTCTGAAACAATAGCTGTGCAGGGGTGATAAAGCAAAAATGTGGCGTGGGCATGCCTCCTTACTTGAGTATTTTAAATCAAATGCTTTCCGAGGGCAGGGCCTTTAGCACAGGTCTCCCCTCTGACTTCCTCTTTCCTTCCTGGAATATAATCATCACTGTAGATTCTCCTGTCTCCTGTACTCCCAGGAAAAACTGTTTCCTTAATACACTTACATTGCAATTAAACCTCTTAAGCATCATTTTAGTAATAATTATTTTAGGAATATTCCTGATTGAACCTGCCCGTTAGCACAGACTAAGAGGAAACTAGAAGTAAATAATTACTTCTTTCAGTACGTTTTCCCATCCAGAATACTCACAGGTAATGAGCAGAGGAAAAGACAGTAGGCAAAATTGAACTGTACCTCTTCTTTCATGGGCTTTCAGTCTGGTTTCTAACTGAGGGAGGAGAGGAAGAATAACCAAGCAGAATTAGGATGTACAAAGGCTTTGAAATGCAGGGGATTATTTTTCTAATTCTTATCTATTTTGTACTCTGTTAAAGTGATCATCTTCTTGTACATACTTAATCCCGTGTTCCCCAGTGACAGAGACAAAAAAACCTAATGATGCCTGAGTGTCACATGTTTAACCTGTGGTCTTGATGTGATTTGTCCAGATCATGTTGCTAAGGAAATCTTTAGGCTCTCATCAGTGTATAGGGACACTTATTTCCTTCCTGAATGAAGATCACACAAGGACTTTCTGTGATAAACCAGTACAGTCCTACTGTAGTAGCAGTGTTATGTTTGACATGATAAATGCAGAAACAGTGCTAAGAGTCACACTGACTGAGCCACAGAGTCTTTCTGAATCCAGACTTGTTTGGATGTTTTGAAAGAGAAAATGAAATTGTCACATGGTTGCTGATTACATAGTGACTGAATTGTTTGAAACTTGTGTGCTTTGGGAGTCTGCAGCTGGGAAATCCCCAGCATGTGACTGGTACAGCTGTGTTTGATAGTGTGGTTAAACTTTACTGCAGGCTTGAGTATTTCACCACATTGCATCTTCTACCTGCCTATTGCAGCATTCCAATAACTGCCAAACATTCCTTGTCTTTCAGAATTTGCATTAGGGTTTGAACATCTGTGTTGCTTGAACTGTGCTAATCTTTTGTTGATAAAGCAATGGGGAAACAGAGTCCCAAGTGAGGCAAAGGCAGATTTCTCATTAAGGGTGAGTACAGTCGCTTTCAGTCATCTGCATTTGTGCCACAGTGCCAGAAGACACAAATCAAGCCTTAGAAAAAGGGGAACTTCTGGACTTCTGCTTTTCTTCAAGCTATTTTTGTGCTTATCCATCCCCATCTTGTTCTTGTGTTTCATCCTCCTGTGGCATCTTGTCAGCAGTGGATGTGGTGTGTTGTTTGGGATGGGAGCTCTTTGTTACTTATTGGTACAGTGCCAAGGATAAAGAGACACAATCCCTTGTGGGGTTTATAAGACTTTTTGTAATACAAATCCAATATCCACTGCTGATTCCTTGGTTGACTTGTTTTGACCCACTGTGTTGGCACTGGGTGGTGCAAACTGCCACCACATTCCTGTGGGAGAAGGAAGATGCCACGCTGTGGCTCTGAAGTGGCCCCTCAGAGACCTGCAAGACAGGCTTCTAGCTGCTTCCTTGGAAATTTGGATCATTAACCACTGCAAACCATCCCTGTGGTGACTTCACCTGATAAGTAGTCAGCCTTTTCCACACTTCTGCCACTCCCTGGAGGTTTCCTAACACTCCGTGGGCTCCACTGTCTCTTCCAGAGAGGAACTCATAGCGCAACCTGGTAGCAACCAGCAAGCTCCATGGCATTCCGAGGAACCACCTCTTCTGGAGCCCAGGGTACCAATTATGTGGTCCCCAGAACACTGTGATCCCTGACCAGAGCAAGCTACAAAGAAATAACTGGTATGATTTAGAAAACAAACAAACGAACTGCCCCAAAACAACGACAACAACAAACAACGAAGCACCAGGTTACAAAGTCTTACACACTGTGAGGAAAATGCACAATTTTTCCACTGTTTACAGAATATTTGCAGGATGGTGTCCCTTGAAAACACATTTAGCCTTTGCTTCTCGGATTTACCACATATTACTTTCACGTGTGTGATGTCCAGGTAGAATCCAGTGGGGCTCTGATATTTCTCCTCCGTCTCAGCTCTGCCAGTTTGGGGTTTGGAGAATGGTGCCACTTTAATCTTTCTGCCAAAGCTTTGCATAACATTTAAAATACACTTTCCTCTTTGTGCACATCATCTCATGTTTCTACAGAGCAGGTGGGGCTTTTTCCTCTGATATTTAATGAATTATTTCAAAATGCCTGATAGAGTGAGATATTGCTGGTAGCTTCCTGAAAGGATTTTGCTCGTGTTTAAATTGATGCCTGAGATTTTTCACATGTGGTGGCAAAAACATCTGTGGTGCAATGCTGTAGCACATTAACTTTGCCTTCTCTGATTCTCGGTATAAGTTGTGTTTGTTGATAAAGTTTGATCTTGATGCTCAGGGTTGCTTGTTACCAGCTTTACACTGTAAGGGGCAGAAAGGAAAATTGTACATATCTGTGTTGTTACTTTTAAAATCTAGAACAATATTATCTGCAGATTGGTATATTATTCATATGATATTGTTTCTTTTTATAATATTTTTCAAAAAACTTATCCCTTTGCAAGGCCTTTAGGTATTCTCTGCCTTCACTTCTTTCAGAACAGAGCAACCTATGCTTTAGTGGATCTGGTTAAGAAGTCAAAGGGTAGCAAGAGATGACAGAAACGTTTGAGAAATGCAGAGCATGGAGTAAGGATTAGCACAATAGCAGAAAAAATCATGAGACGAGCTATTATTATTCCCCGAATGTGTTGGTTCCTGGTTTCCATATGTTATTAATATTCCTCGGTATTTTGTTTGAGGAAGTAGTCAGATGAAAGGTCACAACTGTTTTATGAAAGTGGGCGAATGATATACTGATTCACTGTGTGCAGGCAGTGAATGCTCCATGTACTTGTGACTGTGCATTCCTCTATTAGTTTGCCATCTGTTATGTGGAAACCCAAATTACTAGAGATGAAGAGGGCTGCAGATCACTTCAACAGAAATGGTGTTGCAATATAAATTGGTGGACTTGAACAGGAAATTGCATAGTTCATTTAAATCACACACTCAGTGCAAATTTAGGCTGCATACCCCCACAACTATTTGAGATAAAAGTTAGATGAGCAGGTGTTTACTAGGCAGGAGTAGGATGCACAATCATGCCCAGTGCTTTGGCCATGAAATGGAAAATTCTTACTTCAGACTTTTGTGATCATATGCAAGGGCTGTAGCTTGAACACGTGTTGCCTCCCCAAATTCTCACTAAAAAAAACCCAGTTGGGGTTGGGATCAGGGTCTCTGTGACAATCATGTGACCCAGAACAGCAGTTTTGCTCTTGCTTTCCCATCACTGGCACTGGAGGAGGGAAAATTCCCACAGCTGAGGTCGGACGAAGACAAAGAGGGAAAAATCACATTGCAGACAAAAATTTGGAGAAAAATAATAGCCAAAGATTGTAATCAGGATGATGGAAGAGTCTGGGTTAGTTTTGTTTGCTTTTTCTCTGAGATTGTCCAGGGGCAAAGTTGACACATTTTTAAATGCCACATCTGCTCAGTCATCTGCCAAACGTGCCTTACTTCTGTTACCACCAAATTATATAACGTGGTGGGATGGAGGCAGCCTCACGTGCCTCGCCACAGCCTGGTGGGCCACTTGGCAGGATGAGGAACGTAATATGATAATCAGCGAATCTTGTCTTTCGTAGTTTCTTCCCCCTCCAACACAGACAATTTCATGCTTGTGGGAAGGTGCTGGCAGTTTTGGGAAGTGACGCGTTGTCCCCTGAGCAGGCACCGCACACGCGGTTACACCGCAGCGACGCGGCACGTGTCCCTCACCCTGACGGGACAGCAGCCTCATTCCCACGTGGAAAAACGACCTTTAGGGCTGGAAAAGCACATCAGGCCAGCTCAGGCGTTTGGCCTTTGTTACTACACCTTCTTGCCAAGACTGGCAAAACTTTAAAACTGGAGAATGGCCTGTAATTTCAGCCAGAGCAGACAAGAGTCCATCTTATCAGTACTGGTGGAAATGTGAAGGCCCATCTGCTAGAGGTACTACCTTTTACTTGAGTCAACAACTGCATTTCTCACAAGACATGTAGTACAAAGCTTCAGAAGTGCCTAATACAGCTGCAGGTGCAGCTGTGATATGGGCAGGGGGCTGCATGGGCATTAAGCAATCCATGGCTGGGTACTGCTGCATGGAGTGAAGTAAAGACAGAAGCTGTCCTGCTGGGAATGCAGGTGAATCTGCTGTAAACTACTTGGAATCCCAATCCACATTTAGGATCCTATCTAGGAAAGTACTGCTGACCTTCTGTATAGGACTCCAGCAACTGAAAGCTAAGCAATTTCATTGATACATTTCTGGAGTGAGGCCTGAGTTTCTTCTAAATGACAAGTTTAATTACAGCTCCTCTGCTCTGACCTTTAGTTGGCTTTATGTAGGCATCCAGGCTTGCAAGTTGTACATTGTACAAAGGGAGTTCGAGTTTGGTTTTCTCTTACTACACCTACAAGTGGAATGCCAGTCTGATGCACTCAGAAATGAAAATAAACACTGAGCAGAGCCAGCGGAAGCACTGTGGGACATGAGGGTTCAGTATAACTTCATTTGTCTAATGCTATCCTGAAGATTGATTTTTTTTTTTCCAAGCAGAAATAAATCTAAGTAAATGTATTTTTTAGCCTTTTCAGGTGATATAGAATTAATTTATGTGGTACTGAGGAAATTTTGTAAGTTTTACAGTGCACATCTTTGGAATTACCTTACAACACGTGTTGAGTATTACTTCGTTCTAGCAGCCACTGTGTTTTCTGCAGCTAAATGAAGGCTTTAAAACATGATTTGGAATATGAACTGACAAAACTGCGAAGAGAGAGAATGCCTCTGTAAAATATCTGTAACTATTTACCTTCAAATGTGCAGGCATTATGCAATATAGGATCATAAATGTTTCGTCCCCTCTCGATAGGCATGGAGCTTATATCTTTTTGAGATCAAAGTGTACAACATGTAAGGGGGAAAACTAGAACTGCTGACTCTCCCTAAGGTTGTTTGGTTTTTTTTTTTACAATTATTTGTATAAAATATCCTTTTAGAGGAGATGACCATGTTAAGCTGTTTCATGTGTGACTGTATGCAAGGGGAAGAAGCAGCTGGGCTAAAGAGATGTGTCTGTGTGTGCTTAAATATTCCATTATTAAAAAGTGAGGTGCTTTCCCGAAATCAGGAGGTTTTACTGATGCCTTTTATTTCTTGTAATCTTATGTTAAAGAAATGGTACTGTGTTTTAAAAGATACTTAAGCATGTCATCAATTCTGGGAAAAATTAGCAGAGGCTACTTGAACATTTGAACAAGTTGTACTAATGGGCAATATTAAGTCATCTTGTGGGGGGGAAGCACACATGCAGAAGCAGCTGGGTTTGGGAACTTAAACAGAAAACCACAGAGTGAGTAGGAAGCTTGTCTTGGGTAAGAGTGAAGAAAAACTGAGCAAGAGCTCTCAGAGCAGCATCCTGCTCTGTCCGCTGGGGGCACGCTCAGCTGTCTCATTTGTTTGATTCTTGCACAGCTGGGAAAGCTCTGACCCTGTAAAAGGGCTTGTTAGTTTTATCTGGAAAGTAGATCTGATAAATAAATTGGGGGGGGGGGGGGGGGGGGGAAAAAAAAAAAAAAAAAAGCCAGTTGTTGTTTCTGCCTTCTCTGCGTGGGAGGTTTCTCACCCTTCAGCTGGAGTGCAAGTACTCAAGGAGGCTGAGTACCTGGAGCTGGCACAGCTGAGAGGCTGAAACTGTGGTATGGAGCACAGCCTGGAAAGTGTCAGACGCCTCCTGAGAACAGTCTGGCACTGAGGAAAGTCTCAGCAGCAGAGCTGCTACAGAAGAGTCCCACTCCTTCCCTGGCTGCTCCCTCCCATCCCTCTGCCGTGGCAAAGGCTGATCCAGCAACCTTTGCAGCTGTGCTGTGAGTGATGGGGTGAAAAGCCCAGTGAGCAAGGTGGAAGTGGAATGCTTTGAAGTGAAAAATTAATACCAGTTATTAAAACTAACAGTTAAATTATTATTTGTGAACTTAATTAAAGCAGCACTATTTTGGAGTTAAATTCTATACCAGTATCTTCTAACTGGAAAAATCACCTGAGTTTTGGCAAGGCGTTCAAGTTAATATGTTAAGAGCTGAGTAGTTTGACTGGTGCCAGAGTTAAATGTGCTTCCTCAGTGATTAATGATCAGGCTCAGCCTCCACGAGAATGTGGTTTCACAAGCCCTTCTTTCTCACAGTAGTGTCATCTGCATGTCACTCCTTCCTGCCTGCTGCCACCATCACCTACATATTCACTTGTGCCACCGTAACAGCTGATGTGACTGCACAGTGAGCTAAATGGGGAAGCTAATTAATTCTTTCTAAAAACCTTTTTTGGGGGAGGAGAAGGGGTACGAGAGGTTAATTTTCCTCAATACAGTTCAACATGTGCCTGTACCAGCAGTTGTCCTGGCACAGGTAAGGTTGTGATGTAAGGTGAGCGTAAATTGGAGGGATCAAGTTGCTAAGCGGCACCGTTACTGAGAAGTTTGTGAAAATACACCTTGTTTTGGTGCAGAGCAGCAGGAAAGAGGATGTAACCATCTCTTCTGGGAATTTCTGGGTTACATGTTGTTATTTTTGCTCAGAACAGAGACCTAGCTCGGAGTGCCTGTGGATCCCCATTCAGATCCCTTTCTTCTGTAGCAGACTGAAGAGGAATCACCTTGCTTCTAAATTCTGGAACAGCAGGCTATGCTAGAATGGAATGGATGTGAGTTTATTCACTGGTAGAGAGAAAAAAAAACCCAACCAACCTGAATTTTTCTGTATGATACTGTAGATCTTCAGTGCAGTCACCTCATGTCCTTTCCTCCACTGTGCCCTGGGCACTGCTGCCACAGGAGATGATGCAAGTGGCCTGTGGTGCTGCACAGATGTGTGTCCCTTCCAGGCACTGGCCTGAAATCTGCCTTTCCTTGTGCTGTAAATCAGCCCTCCTGAACTGTCTTCGTCACTGCACAGCCTGAGCACTCCTTGCCTGGGTATCTCATGACTTTCCCTGAACTTTAGTTCTCTCTGGTACTTTAGTTCCCTTGCCTTCCTTTTTCCAGGTGTAGTATAGTAAGATTTTCCTCTTTAGCCAGTGCTTTCTACTTAGAGTTCTCGCAACTAAGT
This sequence comes from Nicator chloris, assembly GCA_013400495.1. NCBI lineage: Eukaryota > Metazoa > Chordata > Aves > Passeriformes > Pycnonotidae > Nicator > Nicator chloris. The sequence continues at coordinate 60,558 of WAAE01014011.1, read as the reverse complement.
GTGCACCTGCTCATTTCTTACACAGAAAAATAAATATAGGTGATGGTAGCAGTGGAATACAATCATAGCCTGCTCTCCATCAGGGTGTAGAATAGTTAAATAGCTGTCCTGCCTTCAGGCCACTGCTCAAGTAATTTGCATTTTAATCGTTCCTTTTGGCAGCCTGATTTGCTTGTTTTTGTGTTTATATACCATGTTTCTGTGGTGCGTGTTTTTCTTCCCTATAGACTCATTGTGCCATTAAATAATGTTGATGAGAGACAACCAAATCCTGGTGCAGGTCTTGCATTGCGTACCTGAGACCACACTCGCCCATATTGCTTCTATTTTTGCAGTCCCAAGTTCTTCCTGTGCTGTTACTGCCCTTATGCAATGCAGATGGATACCTGCTCAACCCCGGTGATGCTGTGAAGCTCCCTTCACCTGGGATCTAAGCAAACAGGCTCATCTCAGAGTCAGAAATCAAGAGGAGCCTGCACATTCAGTGACGTGATTCAGAAACCTGAGTGGGACCAGGGTTGTGTCGTATGACACAATGAGAAGCTACTGATATTAAAGAATAAAGAACAATAATTATCCCCTGCTGTTTGCTGTAGTAATTTTATTATAAAAACTCATTGATCCCTTCAGTTCTGTGTATGATCTGTTAAATGGTCAGTTGTCAGAAGCCTTTCTCCAGATTTTGTTCAGTTCTCAGGTAGGCAATTTTCCCAGCTAAGTTGATAGGATTTTGCCCGAAAAGAGGACCAGGAGAGAGCATTTTAGAGTCTGTGCCACGTAGGAGTGTTAAGAGCCTCTAGGACTTCTCTGTCAGCCCCAGGCTGACAAAGCAGCAAAGCCACCCCAGCGGCTCTGCGGGCACTCACGCCCACACCCAAGGTTATCCTGGCTCTGTTTTATGTGGATGTGCCCGTCCGTGTCCCAGTAGATCAGCAACGTGCCGTGCTTTTCTGCTCCTCACTTGACCTCAGAAAGCCCTTTATCTTGATGTTGCCAGGTTCCTAAACTGGGTTGGATCCGAGAAGCAGGAGAGGGAAGCGTTTCCACGAGCTTGTGTTCTGCCGCCTTCTCGTGGTCGCCGCTCGGCTTGCAGCCTTTGCTCCAAGGCGGGCGCTGCCTTCTGTGCTGCCCACTCCTCAGCGCCGTCCCTGAGGGGGGCAGTGGTGCTCTTCTGGCTCCGGAAAGGTTGCCTAAAAGTAACAAAAACATTTAGGAAGAAAGTCTAGAGGAGAACCGCGAAGATGCTCAGAGGGCTGGAGCACCTTTCCTGCGCAGACAGGCTGGGAGAGATGCGGTTGTTCAGCCTGAAGAAGAGAAGGCTCCAGGGAAACCTCATTGTGCCCTCCGGTGCTTAGAGGGAGCCTGTAAAAAACAGGGAGAGCAACTTTTTACTCGGGCAGATAGTGATAGGGCAAGGATGAACAATTTCATACTGCAAGGCAAAAGACTTAGATTGGATATTCTTTAGTGATGAAATTCTTTAGTGAGGCGCTGGAACAGGGTGCCCAGAGAAGCTGTGGATGCTCCGTCCCTGAAGTGTTCAAGGCCACATTGGATGGGGCTCAGAGCAGCCTGGGATAGTGGGTGGCATCCCTGCCTGTGACAGGGGATTTGGCACTAGACGCTCTGTAAGGTTCCATCCCAAACCATTTTATGATTCTATGATAAATTCTTGACAGAGGAACTTGGTAACAAAGCTGATTTGAACTGTGATACCGGGACTTCACTGGCACAATTCAGTTTCAGGTTTAGTTTAAGGTTTACTTGGCTGTCTCAGCAGTAATTTTGTTGTTCCTTGAACTCAAATGGAGGAAAATTTGTTGGAGAAGTAGAAAAGATTAGGTGAAGGGATCTGAGTTATTGCTCCATGTCAACTGTAAAGTGTTGATGAAACTTTGGATGTAGCTTTTCTCATATCATTTTCTGTATGGAGAATGAAGTGACAATAACAGCTACTTTACCACAGTGTTTGGGGGTTGATTGAAACAAAGTCCTCAGTGCAAAGAATATGTGGTGTAAAAACAAGTAATACATTTCCCAATAGAATAGGACCCAAGTTCTTTCAGAGAATCTTGTCTCAGGGGTTGTATTTTTTAAAGGCTTGTACAAAATCAGGGTGACCTCATGCCAAATATAGATCACCATTTTTAAGGTGTTTTTCAGGAAATTCTTACTGCAAAGCAGAAGAAAACTAAGAAAAATACTTACTTTTCATGTAGGCATATTAAAATATGCTTTTCAATATGTTTAGACCTAAGTGATTAAATGATTGATTAATTAATCAGTTGTTGATTTAACCTTTAAATTAAAAAAAATCTCTTGCAATAACTAGAAAGTAATAATAATGTAATTACTGTCTGGTATCCATCCAGCTGTAGTGATGTACAGGTGAAAATTCTACCTCCTGATAATTAATAACTCTTCTAAAAGAAGAAAATTCACAAGTAAGTATAGAAATAAAGAAGTTCCTAAGAAACGAGTATTGTCTCCAGCCAGTGTCACTTTTTTTCTGCAATGGAGCAGTAATCTGAGGGACTTTATATCTCCAGAGTATGGCAATTAGGGAAGCCTTAATGATTTTCATGAGTAAAGACGGATGAAGAGGTGTCTCTGGTTTTGTCTTTCAGAGGCCACTCTTCAGGACTCAGCAGATGGACAACTTTACGTCATTAGCGTGTAACAACTGGGCAGCAAATTTAGCACTGAACAAAGCTAATTCCAGGGGTGGTAGATTTATGGGCTGGGGCTCAGTGTGTTGCAAAGAGTGGTTGTGATGATCACACCTGTGTGGCTGTGATGTCCTGCCCTTTAGAGTAAGGAACCGCCTGACATTCGTGAATCCTCGTGGGCAAAAGGAATGACAAAAGTCTGCAGACAAGCAGAAGGTTTTATTAGTGAATTGCACACTTGATAGGGAAATTGGGGTGTTGGTCCCTGACCTACTGTATAAGCACATGGTGTGGGTTTGGGATAAAGGTGTGAAGTGAAAGGGAAGAGAGAAAGGAATAGATTAATAAAAGAGAGAAAATTAATAGATTAATAAAAGAGAGAAAAAGCGACAGAAAAAGAGATCGCCAGTCCTGGTTCCAGCATTGACTCTTGTCTGTTATTAATTACTAATAATTACTGGGTATGTCAGTTTTTTCATAAGCAGCATATCCTGATAGTTTTGCCTTATTCCATCATATTATCTGGTTTTATCCCATTGACTGATGCACTTTTCTCTTTAAAAGCTCTTCAAGCACATCCCTTAACTGTATTCCTAACTCCTCATCCGGCATTGTTGTCAGTGAAGTCAGCAATTGCCTGCCTTTAATTCTTCTCTAAATATGGAAGACCTAACCCATTTCCTACTCTTTTCATATAGATCTTTCAAGTTTGTAAGGGTCAAGCCTTTAAAAAAATAATTACTTAACATGTAGCAATGACAAAGTTGATTTTTCCAAATAAATTTCTTCTAAATTAAAATTGCTAATATTTACTAAAAAAATATTAACCCAGTGTTTCCCTTCTTTTTTCTTCATCTTGTCTTCAGATTTTTGAGTTTATAAGCCCTTTTGTGGTGATTTATATTTCCAAATGATCTATATTTTTATGTACAAGAAATAGCTTAGATATGGCAGGAAAGACATGGATTTTTTAATGACAAATACTGTAGATACTAGTAAAGTTAATAATTTGTTTCTCCTTGCTCTTACATGAAGATCAAACCACTTAATACTAGGATTTACAACTGATTCTCTGGAATTTTTATCAGTATTAACTGAGAACTCTATTTACTATGCAGATAAAAATAAGCAGTACAAATAGAGTTAAGGTTAAAGAAAATATTTGAATAGAAGATAGTAGATGTGAAAAATACATGTCTGAATGGCAAAGCACTGGAATGAGATCCTGGGTCGACACAGAACATTAGAGCTTCGTGGAAGTTAATAGACCTATCCCAATTCACATGTAGAGTTCAGAAACGAAATAATGAAGTTAAGCCTCAGAGGAAAAGGGAGAATCATGGGCGGGACTTTGAGAACGCAGTGAGGAACTCTGTTGCTTGCATGAAAAATGCACAGCAGAGATTAAAGTAGCTCTTCAACCACTGGAATATTTTTTTCTCTGTTTCTGTATGTCTGGTAGTTGGCTCATAAATGTTTTCTTATAGGCGCAGGGTCACGGACTAGGTAGGAAGGTAGTTGGGTTTGTCTCCGGTTCTGTTTAAAAATGCACTTAAATGTGCAGCCGCTGGATGTCTCTCCTGCTCGGCTTTCATGGCCAAGGACCGGCCTTTCCCAGTGCCCAGCCCACATCTGGGACAGATAAAGGGTCATGTGGGAGGCCAGCTGCTCGCTGCTGCCCGGCTGACTGCGGTGATGTGACACAACCCTCAACACAAGACATCGGGAGGTATCGGCAAGAGCGACAGACGAGAAATGCATTTTTCTTCCATTACAAGAGCTCTTTTATTCCCCGCCCCGTTCTTCTCACCGTGCCAGTGTACTAAACCTGCTGCCAATAACTGAAGAGTATTTGAAAAAATGAGTTAGAATTTGTAATGCCTTTCTCAACAGTTACCATCTGTAAACAAGTACTCTGTTAGGCTGGACAGACGAAATGCACCAGGTTCTTTTTTCATGCCTGGCGTTTCTGGCCCAGATCAGTTAAGCTGGGAGCAGCTTCAGATAAACAAGAAGTAGATTTCCCTTTTCTGGAAGAGTCTACACTCTCTGCTTTCTCTGTTCTGAAACAGAATTGAGAGAGACGTACATTCAGCACTTCCAATGAAATCCTGCTCTGAAAAAGTAGGCATTAGGAGAGAATTTTGGTTACCTGTGTGAGTCAAGGGTGCAGGAGCAGGTCTTTGTCCTGCTCAGCTGCTGTGTTGGAAAGGCAGTGGAAATTTCTGTAGGCACATTTTCAGCTCTTGTTTGTTGGAGGCATCAAAAACACAGGAATGCAGGAAAATGCTTCAGAAGTTCTTTGGAGGCTGAGAAGCTCAAGGTGTCTGACTTGTGTAGAATCAAAGAGCTCTGTACTGCTGCACAGCACAGAGCTCTCAGAGATGGGGAATGCAGGGTAGAACAGAGTGGTGCCTCTGGCAGTGCTTTCCAAAGGACCCATGAAGGTGAGTGCAGAGAACTTGTGTTTCAGTTACCTAGCTAGGGAATTTGGGGTTTGGTTGGCATGTAATAGAGATCTCTAAGTTTCAAGGTAACGTGATGACTAGATCATTTTTTCCAGCCCTCAATTCTCCACACTATTTTCAGAAAGTTTCATCCGTATATTGTGAAATAGTATGTTTCCTTATATTCCTATTATATCTTTAATTCTTTAAGTTGAAAAACAACTTAGATTACAAATTCTGAATGCTAAAACTCTCATATATTTCAGGATTTTGCTGGATTTTTTTTTCCCTGTGTATTTTTTTCTCAGTATATATGAAAGGAGTTACATAACTTTTGACTTTAGTGGTTGGCCAATATTTGAGCTCCTCTAGTTTATTTATGTCAGAAATGTTTATACAAAGTGATGTATCTTTGTGTACATTCTTTGTAATCAAAGTAGGATTAAACTGAAGTCCTGTCTTCCTGAATGTAGCAGGAAAAAAGACAATAGGAACCAGCTCTGTTGGCAGTAGCCCAAGCCTCTCCCTTCAATCAGGGCTGCACTCAGAAAACCCTCACTCCGTTTTTTCTCTCTTTGTGGTAATTCAGGATCATTCTACAAAGTGCTTCACTGATTTGGGGTGTTTTCTTACCTACGTTTGTAACATTTCTGACTGGGCCACACAATTTTGCTAAAGTTACATTCACACACTTTTGTGTTTGCATGCACATGGCTCAGACGGTTTTTTATTTACTTGTCTTGTGGCTGGTGCTTGGGAGGCAAATACCTATTTGTCTGTATCTTCAGTTATATTTCAAACCCATTTTCTTCTCTAGGACTACAAACCAGTTCCCTTCCACTCCATTTTCTGCTGGGTTTCTCTGAGGCCATTCAGGAAAAAAGGCAGGAAAAGAAGTTTTGGTCTCTCTTATCTCAGGCAGTGAAATTTAAGGAATATCAGAAGTGTTGTTTAACAGTCTAAACTAAGCATTAAGCAGGGGAGGTGCTCATTGCCATGTTCTTAAAGTCTGGGGCAGACAAATCTGCATTTTGCTGTACTGAATATTTAAAAGCCCTTAGTCCTTCTGGATTTTAACTTTTCCAGGCTTTTGAGTATTGAGAAAGATGTTTGCCTAATCCTGACAGTGTATGAAAACAATAATCAGAAGTGGTTACTCTGTGCAAGGGCCAGATTGCATGGTTGTTATCTTAGACTGGCAGTGAGACCCCTGGAGAGCTATTTAATTATGTAAATCAGCATGAAATTAGAAAATTGTGTTTACTTTGGATTTTTGGGGTTTTTCCTCCCCTGCAAAATGAAGAATAAGCATCATCAAAACATATGGTTTGCTTCTATAGCTTTTAGCTAGATTTAGCAATTGCTTCAGGTTCATAATTAGTTATCTCCTCTCTATCTTGCAACAATATTTGTCAAAACTCCCAGTAGGGGGGATGTCTTAATACTCTTCAAAAGGAGAAGTGAAGGGAAAGGGATAATAATGTACACAGGTGTACAGTGAAGTACAGAGCTGTGAAGTTCCAAAGTATTTTTTTAACCGAAACCAAGTGTCCATTTAAGTCTAGAATTATGGAAGAAAAGTGGATATGAAATTATGTTCATAATCAGAGGGGTACTTTTTTGGTGCTTAATGTAAATAATGTAAAATATGTAGGTTTTTGAGCAGCACAGAAAATATGAAAGTTGATAATGTAGGAGGTTACTGTTGTCTAGGGGAAAAAAGGGGGGACTGGATTCTAAAACAGTGAAATTCAGCATAGCTCAGTTGGAGCTCTGTATTTCTATTGATGTACACCAGTTGAAAATTGGTTTATGATTTCAAGTTGCATAGAAACAGAAAAGTACTTTTATGAAAGCATCCATCTAGGAAAACGTTTGGGGAAGAAAAATACAGTGAAAACAGCACTCTTTCTAAATTAAATTTATTATTGCATTTAATAAAGTTTTTTAGTTGGGAGTTTCTGAAAAATGTGGACTGAAATGTGAAGCAAGCTGTCAGTGCTCTTTTAGCTGCCTTGATAGTATATTTACAAGAATAAAACTCTTAATTTCTTTTTCATTACTTCTAAAGAAGCTTTCTAGAGAAAAAAATAAATACTTCGTAACCACCTGGAGGAGCATTTGCTGATTGTTTCCAAAGGAGCAGCTCAAGAGTTTCGTAAATATCAAAGTTAATGGGCTCCTACAAACAAGGAAAATTGCCTGTAGGTGATTTGTGCTTATACAGAAACAGCTCCTCTCTGAACTGCAATCTTCTCTAAACTTTCTCTCCAGGCCTGTTGCCTATTACTGTGCTGACCTGCTCCTACTTTCTTTAGCTGTTTTGAATCAACAGTGGGCAGAGCAGTATTTATATGAAGGGTACTTGAGGGTGAAACATGATCTCACAAATTACAGCAAATAAACAATATTCAGTGTAGCTTGTGGCTATCGGCAGATCAGAAGCAGTCTAGTGACAACACACTGGCTTTTTGAAAATAAAACAGCTATGCCACATTGTCAAAAAGCCATAGTTACAGCTGGATTTGAAGAAGAGAATATCTTTCAAAAAGTGGCTTCCAGAAAGAATTCTGAGAAAATTTTTTTCATGTACTGAGTTGCTATTTGGTACGCAGTAGGAGATGCTTCTCCTTTATTTTTGCTGCTTTCCCCTCCCCTCCCTTGATGTTAAGGCACTTAATTGATAACTTTCACTAAAAATATAAAACCATTGTTTTCTGCACAAACAGGATAATATGTAAATGCCTCATAATGGTCATACTTGGAATAAGAGCTCTTTCCTCTCCTAAAGGTGCAGGAAAAGCTTATCATTATTACACAGCTCACAGAACCATGCTCAGGAAAGGACGTCCAGTATGACAAGACGTGCTGGAAAATTGGGTCTTCTAGTTGGGATTTCATGACAGGCTTTGAGTCCTGATGGGCTTCCTGCTGCCAGAGCCTTAAAGCAGCCTAAAGGCAGCAGAGCTGATTTTACAGAAGGCAGCAGGAGGCTGAAACAAGGCTGAGCAGTGCTGGTTATTGCATGGGAAGGGTCTGGTGAAAACTGCTGGGGTCTCCCCATCAGGGCTGAGCTGGTTGCACCCAGGAAGGGCAGGTGAATTGTGATTTAGTTCAAAATACTGCATCCACACTTGGGATGCCCATTAGATACAAATGGAGAGGGCCTTGCTCTGTTCTTTTTACTGTTCCATGTTTTGGTAATTCCATTTTATGTGTAGACAGCTGTTCATCATGTTAGATATTTGTATTTCACATTCCTCACGTTTCCTAAATTCTTTGTTGGTGGGGAAGAAACATTTATAAAGTTGTGGCAAGTTTCAGAAGTCTGTTATCTGAAATTTTACGTAGGAGCTTTTATACAAACCTTTATTTTTGAAAGCTAGCTCTGGAAGCACATTGTTGCATTAACACCCCTGGGGGACTGGCTCCCTCTGGAAAATAAATGCATGCCTCCTTAGCAAAGATGATGTTGTAGTCTTGATTGAAGAGTGAGCTCTTAATTCCCTCAACTGCTGTTTTCTAACAAATCCATCCCTGATTCTCTGTTGCAGGGTGTAGAGTAAAATAAGGAAAAACATTTTTCTTACTTCAGGCAACAAGTAAGCCTCTCCCTCCCTCCTCTCCATTCAGCTGCAGTTGAACAAAAAAAAAATCACAGGAACTTAAAGGGAGAAATATAATCCAATATATATTTCTTCTAATCACTATGTACAATATCAAATAATACTCAATTCCCAACAGTTCACTCCAAAGCATGTGTTTCTTCTTTCCCCACTTCACTAGTCTGAAATAATGAGGCAGGAACCAGCCACAGTGAGGCTGGCTCTGGACTTCTCTCACTCTGCTGTGGCTGTCAACATCAATATTTCTATTACCTCTCTCTCCCTTGATTGTGAGGGTCCTTCTCTCCTCTTACTATCTTTTTGTCACTGATTCCTCCCTCCTCCTCGTGTCACTCTTTCGTTTTCTTGATTGTCCAAGAGCTTTTCAGTTTGCCCCACGCTGGCTGGATGCAGTCCTACAGTGTATTTTGTTCTGCCTGATTGGGGAAGCTGAAACTTAGTAAACCTTGGACTTCTCCAAGTTGCTGTGTGTAATTGAATTGTCTAGAGTGTTAATCATCACTGGATTATTCTGACATTCTTGATGCAAAAATATGTACATTAAAATAATAATGTAATTACAGAATTTGCTTTTAGCATGAATACATTTCTTCTTAGTGACACTGAAATTATTTACTACTCCCAATATTTATATATTGTTTCGACAGATATGCAGTGGGCTGTGAATAATTTTAAGGTGGTACAGTTTATTCCATGCTGCTTAAAAGCAAGGATTTCCCCCTCCCCTTTTACCCCATCACATTTTATTACTAATGGACACATTTGAATTGTCAGCTTTCCCAAACCCTTGGCGTATTGGCTGGAATGATCAGATTAATTGCTTAACCATGTCATCACTAACTAGGAGTACTGAACATGCTCTTGCTCTTGCTTTATCTTTTCCCTAGCAGTTCTTCTGGGTTTTTTTAATTTTTATTTTTTTTATTTCTCCTGTTAGTTTAAATATAAGAGATGCAAGCCAAAATAGCCAGTAATGTGGAAGTGCAGGCTTCCAGGAGCTGTGTGGGCTAAGAGTAAACTTTTGACTTTGTCTAGAGGCTGGATGCTAAGGCAGCTCAGCTGGCAGCTTAATAGTGATTGCCATGAATATTAAATGACAGAACCAAAACAAAACTCCCAGAGAGACACTTATGCACAAATCTTACATAGCAACACAACCAGCTCAGACAGCTGGCTCTCTCTAGGCTTTCTTGAAAGGAAACAGTGCTGAGGCGTATCAGGATGATTTTTGTAAACCGGAAAGCCAGTTTGTGATGCGCTGTTTGAAAGTTAGAGGCCTTAATGATTTATAGCTGGAGGCAAAAATCTGTTTTCTGAAGTAGATAAAGAACAGGTAAATTATAACTGTGCTGTTCTCCCTTGGATTAAATGCTTTGTAATATTTTTTGAGTTTTGTGCTGTCTGAAAATGTGTAAGCAAATGTGTACAAGCCTTACTATTAAAGTTCATTCCAACTCTGGTGTGCAGGTATAGTCCCACTTTTCCCTCTGAAGTTCCTGTAATCCTTTTTTTTGTTTTGATTTGGGTTTTTTTTTTGTTTGGGTTTGGGTTTTTTCTCTAAAAAAACCCCACCACATTGCAGGGCACAGAATAATGAACTACATTTGAGTTTGTTTCCGGTTTGTGATTTGTCCCAGACAGGGTAAGAATTTGCTATTCACAGAGTTCCTCCTTTGGCTCCTGTGATGTAAAGCTACATGTACCTCCTGCTACATGGAAAAAAATTGCAAAAGAATTAAAATTCAAGAAGCCTGGATTTGTTTGAAGTAACACCAACAGAGATCTGGGATGATTCCATCACCAGCACTGCAGTCATGCTGTTTCTAAAAGGATATCAAAAGGTGACACATTCTCCAGAGCCTAGACAGTAATCTTGGTTACATTTTTAAGTGGGGATCAGATCCCTGCACATACCTTCCTTGGCTTTTGTGGTTATTTAAATTTATACCAACTTAATATGTGGTTCAGTGATTTCCATGCTCCAAAAAGAATGAACTGAAATAACAAGTAGGTTTCCTCAGATAACTGCATGTAGGCACGATCCATTTTGTGGTGTTATTCTGAGCATAAAAAGATAAAGTAAATCTAAACTATTTTTAGGTGCAATGAGTCAGTCTAAATGAGTTGATGGAAAAAGATATAAATGAAAAGACAGTCCAGTTAGAGGAAGTTATGGAGAGTAATGCTTTTATATAAACATTCTACAGAATTCACTTGGCTTTCCAAACTCTGTCTATAAATCAAGAAGTGCTTTCCAGTAGCTCATGGAGACCACTCAAGTCACATGGTGCTAGCTGTCTACTTTTAGTTCAATTCCATTGAAAACAGAAATTTATATTTGTATTTGAAGTAAAATTCTAGAAATATTTATGTAAACAATTAATGCAGGTATTCCAGTGATTATTATGTGACTACCAGCAGTGTGCACAATGAAAAATACAAGTGGCCAGCAGATTCCCAGCTGTGAGGAAAACACATTCAGTGAGATGATTTTTTAGCTAGTACCAGGAAAAGCCTTGATTTATTTCTGTTCTTAAATCAAACAGCCTAGTGCAGGGTTTTTTAAGGGTTACATAAACCAGATACATTTCAAAGACTTAGACTAGCTTATATTCTTGTTTTCACAGTACCATGAGGAATTTACACACACTGCCTCTGACAGACCTTGCAATAAAATGAGCTACAGTATTGTAGAATAATGGTTTGTAACTATTTTCCTATGTATTAAAGCTTCCCAGTAATACATATTACTTGGATCAATCAACATAGGGTAAACCATACTCTTTGAGCTGAAAGATGAAGCACCACAAGATCATACCTCTTTGGAGGGAGGAAAACAAAGTTAGAGTTCCATAAAGTAGCATTCTTGATACTATAGCCATCTTGGGGTCCCACCAGCCCAAATGTCCAGCCAACATTACCTTCCTCAAGAGGCTGGAAGTCACAGCAGGGGTAAAAGTCACAAGGAATTCAAGGAAAACACCAGCTTATTTAAGAGCTAGGAAGCCTGTCACGGAGGACGGCAAAGATGTAGTGAAGCTGAGAACTGCACCTTCATTTCTGTGTCCCAGGTCACCTCTTCATTGGCTAAACTACAGCCTTCTTTCTTAAACTGCAATGGGCATCATTTAAAGATAAACTGGGAAATATTGGTAAGCTATGGACTGAACGGCAGCAGTGTGATTTTCCATGAATCCAGGCACCTGCAAGGTATCAAAGCCAAAGGCATCATATTTTTGGAAAACGAGACTGAGGTTGTCAAGCAAGGAGCCAGCAGTATGATCTGTTTAATTCATGCTGATTTCCCCAGAACTGTATCCAAGGAGCAGCTCACACTTTTCTGTTCTCAAGTTCAACCTTATCTCTCAGAGCATCAGCGAGTTTCACCTCTTCTGAAAGAGTACTCTCCTGTGATTTATTTTTAATCTCCTGCTGCTTCTTGTAAGTAGAGTGTCATTCCCCTTCCTTTGCTCTGCCTCACATCATTATAATTCCACTGATACGCTGCTGCTTCACATATGAACCTTCCAGCAGCCTGTTTTCCTCCAGCTGCAAGACATGCTGAACTCAAAGGAGACCACTCAGAGGAATGGGAAGGAATTTAGGGACAATAATAATATTTAATGTGTAGAATCACAGAGGCTCAGCACATACCAAACATCCCTACTAGGCTCATGTCCTTAAAATCCTTTCAAGTTCACTGAAATTGATAGGTTAGTCTTTTACACACATTAGGGCTGAGAGTTTTTAATATACCCCTACAAGCTCATTTCTGCCTATCATTTTTGTTGTGTCAGGGTGTTATTTGTGACCTGTTCAGTTTAAGAAATACATGGAATACAACATGTTTTAAAAGACTGTAAGACTGTTGCCTTTGTCTAAATTGCTGGATCTGTCTGTTGTGTATTTCAGGTGCACATGTACATTTGTCTTTGTGTAACATGGAAATACTTCACAAATGCCTTGAAAGTCCTAGTGCCCTATTCTTAAAAAGTCTTGCATCTATTTTAAAGTAGAGAGCATGGTTAAACAATAAATAAGGAAAAATCCTAGAAATGCCTGAGGCACTTCCAAGAATGTAATCTCAATTTAAACATGTAATCCCTTTGATTATCACTTTGCCTTAAGTATACTTAGGTGTGCTGCACAGTTCAGAATGAACACTTTGCTTTTTTGTGGAACAATATTTATTCTTATTAGTAAAGCTTTTAGGAGTTTTGCTCAAACTTAAAAATTAATAAAGGTTTGAGTTTACCTGGACTTTTATCTGCAGCGTAAAATAAAGGCTGTGGAGCCACAGCCCTCAACGAGGCAAATAACCTTCCTAGGATACTTTTGATCTGCCATGGCTATTTTGGACCACTTATCAGTTGAATCTATAATGTTACCCTCCAGGCAGTGAATTGCTTGGTAACTACGTTCTGTGTATCCAACACAAATGATTTTAGAATCCCTGCAAAGCAGCACAGAACAAGGCACGGGGAAGTTTTCTGTCGTCATGTCATTCTGTCTGCCCAAACTGGCTGAAACAAGTGCTACCTTTAAGGATTTTTTCTTTTTCCATTCAAAGATTTTGTTGTCTACAAAAGAAGGGTGAAAGCTCTAAGTTTCAGCTCTACATTCAGACATTCCTACTAGCTTGGGCCTGGCTTGATTCAGTTCATGTCTTTGACTCTTTGTATGCCACTATCTGAGTTGCCATAATCTTTAAAGCCCCAGGAGATACGCCAAGCAGTGGATTAAAATTTTCACAATGCAAGGGTTTAGATTCAAGTCTTTTTCAAGGCTTTATCTGCTGCCTTTGCACAGTATGGGAAAACTTTCAGCAAAATCTGGAAGGTAAAATATAGACCCTGGAACAGTGATTTCTTTTCCTTTTTCAGAGAGGTTTCTTTAAGTAGAAGGAAAATTAGGTCATATTTTGATTTCTCTTGGCTGGCTTATCTCCAAGATGGCCTGCACCCAGTTTCTTTTAAACTTTTCACTTCTCAGAAGGATAATATCTCATGTCAGAATGATAAAGAGTCATGTCAAGGAGTACTGCAGAACATGGTAAGCTGAACATTCATCAACAGTACAAAATTTCTGATGGCAACAGCTACAAATAACTTACAGGAAACATTAAGAGAAATTGTTTACTCAAGAGTACTTCCTGTGGCTCTGCAGTTCATCCAGGTGCACAAGCTCTATTTTTCACAGAACATTAATCTCTGTTTCTCTTAGTTTGGATTTCTCATCAGCAGATTACCCAAGCCAAGATTTAAGTGTAAGTTTTGTAAACAAGTAAATCAGGACTTGCACTTTCTACTGAACAGGAAAGAAAAAGCTAAACCAGAAGGTGCTATGTAAAGCCCAACAGATGGATAAGGGTACAAATTACATTATCATTGGCCATATCTGACAGAAGCAAAAATAGGAAGCACTGCTATCAGACCTGCTCTGCCAGATCTACCTTGCCAGTATAAATTGTCCCAGTGGCACACTAAGATAAATTCTCATTTCCCACCTATTCTGTTTTCTGGGTTAGGGTTTTTTTGGACGTGCCAAGGTCGAAATCATGCCTGTGCTATTAGAGTACTTCTAGCAGTGATGCCCACCTATCATACACCTAGGTCTTTGACACTCTGACTGAATATAGAGAGGGAAAAAATCGCCTTTTGATATAGCACTGATTTTTCTACCAAAGCAGACAGATACATTGTACATTATAATTGTCTGAACTGGCACTCACAGACAGAGCCCTGAGTGAAGTGCTACAAATCTAAAAGTTTAGTGATAATTTGTTTGTTTCAAGGCGTTTGCAGACAAGTACTAGTTTGTTTGAAAACTGGCATTCAGTATAGCACGTAAATAGCTTTCAGCTTATTAGTTCATGTACATTTTTATGAATATTATTTATATTCATAAGTACAAATTTGTAATATAAATTGCATGGTTTATATATTTTTCTTGTATGGACAGGAGAACATTAGGCAAAGGAATAAGTGGAGGATGGGTAACAAAGTGTGTGATTGTCATCACGTCAGTTCTGGGATTTCAAGATATCCAGTGTTCATCTGAAAATATGCAAATACTAATCAGAGCTGCTTAGCACATCTTCCTGATGTGCAGCTGAACCCTTCTGAATGGCAGCTTTTTCACTCACAGAAGTAGTCAGATGTTTTTTCACATTTTTTCCTTTCAGTTCAACCAATATTAGCTGAAAAATTTGCATAAAAGATCCCTAAAGGGATCTTTCCACAATTCTTCCATTTTCTCTTGAGCAAATGCAAATTACATCCAGCCCACTTCAGATAAATATATTCATCTATAGGAGACAGAATATATATGTGGAAGTCATCTAAACCATTCTTTCTTGTTCTACAGGTTCTTGGCAGTCTTACAAGGGAAAACTACAGCAATTAATTACCTTTCCAAAGTATCATTTGTTGAATGTATTGCCTGATTGTGGTTTTGAAACAACAATAAAAGGAGGTGATTTACGAACTGTTTTGAGGCTTCTTCCGTTCCAAAGCACCATCCTTAAACAGATAAGCATCCTCTTTCAATTTTTACTGAAACATGGAAGTCTGGCAGGTTGGACAAGTGCAGTCTGAACTGTGATCCCACATTGACTCCTACACTGATGTTGTGATGAACTCACAGCCAGTGGTACCATCAGACCACAAAGTTAGGAGCCTAAGCTGCAGTTTCCAGAGGATCACAAGGCCTTTGCAGCAGAAGAAAACTAATACAAAAGCTGATTTAATGTTCAATGAAAGACTCATATTTTGGCAAAGGGCTACAAAAAAAGTGATGTCCACATACACATTGTGGATGGAAAAGAAATAACTTTATGTCTTATCCTAAATTCTTGGAAAAAATCTCAGCTGCTCAATCTGCAGGATTTAGAGCCCCTGCATTCCAGCAGGTGGTCTTGTTTAGATTAGGATGCAATAACTAATAACACATTCTTAGGAGGATTTCTCTTCACTGCACTCTCTACAACTGCAAAAAAATTAAAGAGAATACTCTGATTAGCATTTCATAAACATTTTACTGAATTTATGTTGCTTACACTTGCTGTCCTAATGCTCCAGTTGTTAATAAGTCCTTCTTAAAGTAGAATGATAGAATTTATCCTGTCACAAATGTGTTAGGGTCAACACCAACTCAGATTATGCATCATCTGATAATTCTTAACATTCTGAAGAGTTAGCTATTATTAAATACTAAAGGAAGGCAATTCTTGGTGCAGCAATTCATTAAAGCCTTAGGCCTAAGTTAGCAAGATGCATGTGGGAAACACACAGCAAAAATAATGACATTTGCAATGTTATCTGGGAGCAGCAAGCAAATTGAAAAGAAATTCTAGACTCTCCAAAGGAGCTGTGGAGTAGGAGGGCTACAACAGGGCTTTGCACAGCTTGCTTGAGTGCAATTTATAGATCATGAGGGCACCTGTTTTACTGGAATAATACAGAGGTCAGGGAAATGCAGCTGCCTGAACGAAGCAGCCATAGCAGACAATTTGCTTTTAAGCAAAATAAATTTCAGGCCATTGGCAATTAAAACAGCCCTAGACATAAAATAGCGTTGTTGAATTAACACTAAAAGCAACACTGTGGCACTCTGAATGCCTTTTTAAAAAGCAGTCAGTGGAAACGTGTTAAGGATGCGTCCACTTAAAGCCTTATTGTTGTAACACTTCTATTGAGCAGGAACCCCAAGTGAAATAGCCTAGGAAGTGAATAAATGTGAAACTTTTGGTTTCCAAATGGAAATAAAACCAAAAAGGAAATGTTTTGCATTCCAAAGTGCACTCAGTTGTGATAACCTTGTCTTTAATAACAGAAAGGAAGGACTAAAGCACCTCCCTCACAGACAAGGGTGAGAGCAGGTCGGATTTGTAAGGATCTTGCATTACAAGAGGGGGTTTTATATCACCGTTTCCTGTTGCAACAGGAGCACTTCCTCACTGAAAAGAACCTGGAATTTAGTACAAGCAGAAGCTAAGTTACCTCAGCTTTGACATCAGCAAAGGTGACTGCATAGGGAGAACAGGAAAAGCAGGGAGGGAACAGGAGCACTGAGCCACTCAGCAGTGATGAGCTGCATTCCAGCCACAAGGGGGTTTTTTTGAAATGCAGCTGGATATCGTGATCCCAGGTGAAGCAAGGACTTCAGTAGTCACAGCAGCACAGCTACTGAAGCTGCCCCATCAGGAAACATGCAAGGAAAGGAGGAGAAGGGCAAAAAAACCTAGTAGGCACTGAAAAATTATGTATGAAATGCTGGCAAACAACTAACCACCATAACCACCAAACCCACATACATTCCCACAAAGACAGCAGGTTATCATCAAGGAGCAAATCCAGCTGCTGTTGGTCTCTAATCAAAAGAGATTAAAAAAAAATAGTAACACAAAAATAATTATCTGAAGCAACAGTAATTTCTTAGATGCTGATTTATTTTTACTACTCAGAGCACCATCCAACACTGAGGGGGGGCCCATGGAGTCCCTCCTGCAAATTAAGTGGTCTAATGGTGAGACACAAAACAAATTTAGGATAAAACCTGTAACACTGTGAAAGAATGGGCAAATACAGAGAAACAGCTTTTCTAGTTATTCAACTGAAGGCAGCTGTCCCCTACAAACTGGAATGTGGAGAACCATCTAAGAAAATCTTCAGTTCATAGAAAGTTACCAAAATGCTTAGGAACAACAATACAAAACCATATTTTTATTATACCTGCATTATTAATACAGAACTGGGAGCAGCTACTTAGTTTTTCCCATATCAATCAAAATGGTGACAGTGACAGATAAATCCACATATGGGATAATTCACATTCTACTTAAGTTAGTGAAAGTCAGGGGTTAGCAGCAATTTTTACAGCTCAGGCTTTTCCAGTTCTCTTGTTGCTGAAAGACTGCCAGGGAAATGCCATAAAGGGAGTCTGCTTTCACCCTGCAGGATCTGCAGTTTTGTATCAGGTTAAGAGGAAGAGGAACATGGCACTGCACACTTCATTAAAACAGCAGTGATTAAGCCAGGGCAAGAACAAAAAACTAAGAGACATAAAAAAATGAGAGCTGAAATTGTTAATATAAAAATGCTAACAACATCCACAGGACACTAAACTGCTATAATAAACTTGTGCAGTAAGAGTATGTGGCAAACAGTAGGCTATGACTTCCTTTTTTGTCAGAGAAAGATTGGAGGAAGGTAGAAGGAAATCATCATAATCTAATATAGGTGACATCTTTGATAATTATTTTTAAAAAGTAAAGTGTCATTTATCCAAACCTAACGTAATAGTCTTATTTAAAATGTCACAGTAGTCCTCATGGGGGAAAAAAAGATTTATTTTTCTCAGTTTACAGCTGTAGGCTTTGCAGAAATACTCCACAGTAACTGCATTTGAGGAGACTGAGTGGCTTTATATCCAATATTCTCAAACCCATCAAATATTAAACCCCATAATGCTTTTTAAAATGTAAGCCTCTATTGCACCTGTCTGTACTCGTGATACCTACATTCATATGAAGCACAGAGAATTGATGTTAGCTTGTCCAAATAATTCATTTACACTTTTCCAAGGAGTGAGAAACAACTTGGGATTTACAAAAAGACCAGTCATATTTCAATTATCAAAAGCTTTCTTCTCTCGTCTAAGGAATGTAATTTTACATTATACACTTCTTACCAGAGAAGTCCTGGCAGAAAGAACTTGCAGGTTAAATAATTCCCCTAATTCCCAGCAAACAGCCCAGGTGTATGACATACTACAGATCTGTCTGTTTCCTCTGTGCTATGTGTGTATACACACACATATTTTCTCAGCAGAGAAAGGACTCATGATAGCTAATTGTATTAATGAACTCCACAACACAGGGAATTAATTTAATATTCTGCCGTGCCTCTCCCCAGGCATTCTCTAGGTACAAAAATGTTCTCAAAACTCATCTTTAATGCTGAAATGTGGCTGATCTTCAGGTTTAAAGTCCAGATTGGGGCTGCCATCCTCATTCAGAATTCGCCGCGAAGTATAGCCAACAATTGGATATTTGGCTTTATAAACATTATTGAAGATGTCATCCAGGGACTTCAGTTCCTCCTCTGTGAGTCCTGTCTAAAGGAAATAGGGAAATGAAAGTCCTGTCTCAAAGAAATAAAAATAGAGATATTTAGATGCTTTTTTTCTTAATGATTACTGTAAACCTTAGGGTCAGCTTTTGGGTTTACACTGCAGAGCATGATGAACAAAATTAATAGTACAGCCTGTAATTGTATTCTTCCCATTCAAATTCAGCCTTGACAAAACTTTAAGGTATTCAGGTCAAACAAGCAACAGCCCACCACCAGAGCTAGCATTTACTGCCACGTCAGGACACACCAAACCAATTGGCAAAGAAAGTGATTTACTGTCTTTGTCAGCATCTTTTTAAACAGCAGGTGATTTCCCTTTTCCATGCTTACAGAAGTTGTATTGATCCCACAAATGAAAAACTTTCCTCTTGAAGGCTGTTTGCACCTTTCATTACCAGTAAATATATTTTATGTATCTAAAGAGAACTAATGCATTTTGATTTTAAATATGTGAATCAATTTCTATAAATACAAATAATTTAAAATCATCACTCATCATCTTGCATAACAATAAAAATTTGCAAAGTGGAATTAAACTGATGACCCATTTTCTTACTGTGTCATGTGTAAGATCTGCTGGATCCAGAGACATCTTTGCAACTCCTCTTGTTGAGTCTTTTCCAACCAAAGCATTGTATGGGGCTCCTTTTCCATAAAACTCTGCCAGATTAAAAAAAATAATAAAATCCAGTGATGATCTGACAATGTACAGGGTATGTTCAGCCTCTACCAGCCTGTGAATCGAATGATTCAGTGAATCGAATGAATTCAGTGAAGCAACAACTCAAGTCTAAGACTCTTCTTTCCAGAACTGACTTTGGATTTCCTACTTTTTGGGGTTACACAGTTGCTGAACTTCCAATAGGGTATTCTTAAAATTTACCTATTGTTTAGGGAGTTGTGCTTTACATTCTCATGAGATGTTTGTAGACTCCAGAATTTGCAAGCCTTGTGTAATTCAGGATTTGAAGATCAGTCAGCCCAGTGTGTATGCCCAGACAAGGTTAGTGCAAATACAGAAACAAGCCATTAGTTTCCTTATGATGACATCAGGGCAAGTGACATCAGGGCAAGTTTAGAGGACACAGTCTCAAGCTGCGTCAAGGGAGATATAGGCTGGATATTAGGAAAAAATTTTTCACAGTAAGAGTGATAAAGTACTGGAATGGTCTGCCCAGGGAGGTGGTGGAGTCACCATCCCTGGATGTGTTTAAAAAAAGACTGGATGTGGCACTTGGTGCCATGATCTAGTTGAGGTGTAAGAACATGGTTGGACTCGATGATCTTGAAGGTCTCTTCCAAGCTAGAAATCCTGTGATCCTGTGATCCTGTCTAAGACCCTCATGGTCCCTTCAAACTTTTTATAGCAAATCAGGATTAAATAGCAGGAGTTCAAATTAAAACATTTGTAGTTCTCAGGGAAGGCACAAACAGCAAGGGGTGTGAACACCAGCACAGAAGGAAAAGAAGCAGCTGCAGCAGCGTTGATATTGTACAGTGGCTACATCCATGTTAGCTTTGATCTGCCCCGTTCATGTACCCAGGGCAATAAAATGCTGTAGCTTCCATGTGGCCTGATCCCACATCTGGCAAGGACTCAGGGATCTGGGAAGTGTCTTCCAGTTTTCGTTGGCAGTGCCCAAGCGACCTGGACGGCGCTGGCTTGTCTGTCTACATGTTGTGATCTCAGACCAGTGTAAGTTCTAGACAAAACCTTAGTTGGGCAGCTGTTAGAGGAGGAAAATCAAGTTTTTTAGAAGAGAAAAAAGTGTATATTTTTGTTGCAATTGAACTGCAGGCTTCCAATACACTTAGAATATTTAAAAACAAATGGCTGAATAATAACATGAAAGCACAGTAGACAGCAGAGGAGAAGCACACTAACCTTTTCCAGAAGTAACATCAAACACTACTCCCTTCACTGCCAGGTAGATGGGCTGTCCTTCCTGCAGGGAAAGCCATCAATACATCCTCAGCACTTAAGCCCAGGCAAAATGCAGTTAGTTTTAGCTGTGAAATCCACAAGCTCTCAGGACACAAATTCTTTGTTGTATGGTTACTCTTGTTATACCACCATACATGTTCCCTCTCTTGACAGTTCTTGCTTGTGCTTCAAACTGCCCCTAATATTCTTTGAGGATTTAACCATAAGCAATGAGAGAATCTTTTTCATCTAAACAGCACAACCATAGAAGATATGTCCCTTTTGCAAGTCACATCGTGTCTGCATGCTAGTCTGCTTGAAGATTGTCAGCTGCATCTTTCTATTCCTAATGCAGATGGATATTGCCCGAAATAAAAGGGTGTGTGGCCAACAGCATTATTTGATTAAGAAACAAAGATAAATACATAAACACATGTAAATCTGATCTGCTGACATCTGTTTTACTTAATAAGCCAGTGCTTCTGCTTTGTGTTCCATACATAAGATGTAATTTTAGCCAGACAGTGGTCAGTCTCTCCAAAGTATCTCCAGAAGACCCTGAGGTCAGACAGCAAGTGTTTCAAAAGAGAAGCAGATGTGTATCAATACAGAACCTCATAGTTTTGAGTCTGGAGTTCTGCTGAGGCTTCTGAATCACAGGAAGCTAAACACTCCTAAGTTAAAACTATCATGTTATTTTGATAATCCTGTTGGGGTTTTTTGTTTGGTTGTTTTTTTTTTTCTTTATTTCTTTTTTCTTTAAGTCTAAGGACATGGTTCAATGAATTACTGAGATAAAATTACCTTCGGCTCCAAATCATGGTAATCTGAAATCCTCTGGCAAGAGCACCTTGCCAAGAAGCGAGCGAGTAAAACGGGCACATGGCACCCAATTATCTAATTGTGTGTGCAGCATTAGCCCGGCAGCTGCCAGCCGCACCGAGGAGTACACGGGTGCCTGCAAATTTCCCAGAAACTGCTGCCCGAGGAGCAAGAGATGCCCAGAACGACAGGGCGGGAGGGATCGCGGGGCAGCACAGCACAGAGCACGAGAAACCCGAGCTTCCCGGCGGCTCCAGGGCACCGGGCGCCAGGGAAGGCGGCGGCGGCGGCGCCGGCGCCCTGCGGGCCCGGCCCGGCCACGGCGCAGAGCGGCGGCCCGGCCCTACCTGGTGCCCGTCGTATCTGGCCAGCTCGGGCTCGGTGAAGAGCCGTACGGGGGCCTCGGCCGGCGGCCTGAAGCGCAGCTGGGGCTCGGCGCTGGCGGCCGGCAGCAGCAGGAGCAGCAGGCAGGGCAGCGGGAGCGGGCCCCAGGCCGCAGCGCCCGCCATGGCGCGCAGCGCGCACCGCCCCCGGCCTGAGGCCCGGGATGGGAGCCGGGTGGGACTGGAGTTAAAGGAACACCGCGGAGAGCGCCGCGGGGCTCGCAGGAACAGCCGCGATCGCCTCCACAGCGCTGAGGGGGCTGGCGGTGCTTAGCCCGGGGAAAGGGAGGCTTGCGGGGAGCTCATCGCGCTGCGCGACTGCCTGGAATGAGGCTGCAGCCAAGTGCGGGTCTGCCTCCTCTGACGGGTGACAATCGATGGGACACGGGGAAACAGCCCCAGGTTGTGCCAGGGAGGTTTAGATTGGATATTAGGGAGAACTTCACAGAAAGGGCTGTCAGGCACTGGAACAGGCTTCCCCGGGCAGTGGTGGAGTCACCATCGCTGGAGGGATTTAAAAGAAACATGGATGTGGCACCTAAGGACATGGTTTAGAATGGACGTGGCGGCACCATAACAGACACCTAATAATAAAAGAGTTCTCATTTTTCCTCCTTCTTCCCGCCTTGAAGTTTCTCTGCTAGCTGTTTTCAGTGTTTATTCACAAAATTAGTGCAGGCTTCATCTTTTTGACTTAAAAAACCCAGACATTTTTAGCTTAAGAATGGAGAGAAAAAATAGGAAATTTTCAGATTACATGTTTTCCCTGTGCTATAAATACGGCACGGGGGAACATTCAGGACTGGCAGAAGAATAAGCTTCATATTTATCATTCTATATAGAATGAAGAAAATTAGAAATGTTTACAGTTCAGATACATATATCACATCCCTTGCTGCAGTGCTGACAAGTGAGGATCTGAAGGATTTAAAGCCTGGATGTTTGATCTTGCAGCATCCACTCTTCCTGACTACCGTGCTGTAATTCAAATGTATAACAGGATTGTTATTGTCAAAGGACTTCAAACCTAGCTTCTTAACTTTCTAGGTGTGGGCCTTAGGCACAGGGAAATGATCTACTCAGCAGGGACTCCCTTACAGTGTTGCATCTCAATACAAAAAAGATGTTGCACATGCTTTTTCTTGATGATGAAACATTAACAATTACTTCCACGCTGGGGGGGAAAAAAAAAAAAAAAAAAAAAAAGAAGCTGTGTGGGTATTTGTGGCCACGTGGCTCGTGAATCAGCCCTTAGGTGGTTTTGGCTTTTATTTTCCTGCAGTGCCCCACTGCTGCGGGCACAGCGTGTGTGGGCCACCCCAGGAGTCGTGGAGGAGTTCCGTCTGCTGGTCAAGCACGCCTGGTGTTCCGGCGTTCTGATAACAGCCTTGAGCAAAAGAAAATAAAAATTAAAGAAAAATTGAAAGGGTAATATTTTGTACAGCTTGGGGGGAGCCGGCTTTCCAAGTCTGGCTCATGCTTGTGTTAGCAGAGTTCGCCTTGTGAAGCAGAGAAGTCTCATCTCCCCATCAGTACCTCTCAGGAGGCAGAGACGTTCCCACAGACCTCCCCAAAAGCCCCTTTCGCGTGTGCCGAGCAGCCGGACGGCAGCGCCGTGCCCGGACTACGCCTCCCGGCAGCCCCGGCAAGGGGCGGGCACCGGCCGGCGACGGGAAGGGCCGGGGCGGGCGGCTCGGGGGTCCCGGCGGCGCCTGCGTGGCCCTGCCCGGGCGGGGCAGCTCGGCCCGGCTCGGCTCGGCTCAGCTCGGTTCGGCCCGGCTCGGCCCGGTCCGTGGCTGCCCCGCCCCGTGCAGTGCCGGCGGGCGCTGCCCGGCCCCGCGGCGCCGCTCCCGCCGATGCTATGCCAAAGCCAGAGGTGTCCGCATCCTACCAGGAGGTACGAGGGGCCGGGCAGGGCGGGGGGGGGGCTCGCCGGGCGCTGGTGCCCGACCCGGGGCTCGCCGCTTGGCGAGCGGGGACACCCGGCGCTGTCGCCGTGAGCTCGGCTCGGCCCTGGGTACCCGGGGCGTCAGGCGGCAGCTGCGCTCTGCAGGAACCACCAGGTGGCTCGGGTGCGCGCAGGTCCGTGTTTTACCTTTGAACGTGGTGAAAACAGTGGGCAGCAGCTGTTCCAGGTGTGTGAGGTGGGTACAGCTGGACTCTGCAGCCGGGGTGTGGTATCAAGGGGATGGTCTGTCGGCTGTGAATAGCGACTTGGGTGCCAGAGCTCCCGCATCCGAAACTGAAGGACGCTTTATCACGCTGCCAAAAGCCCGAGGCAGCGCCTGGTTTGCATGTCAATGTACAGGCTCAGCAACCCGACTTCCTTGCTCCTTCCTATCTCGCCCAGTAGACACACAAGCAATTTGTGCCGAGTTCAGCAGCGGTAGAGAGTTAAACCAGAGCACTTTTGTTTGTATCTTGCAGGCAAAAGGAATGTAGATATTTTCCTTCCTCTACATGTGACAGGTAGTTTGAGGCTCAGTTTTAATGCATTCTAATTTAGTGTGGTACCGTCTGTTTAGTTTCAGCTTCTGGTTTTTTTGCCAGGCTAGAAGGCATTGGAAGGTGATGAATCAGCGAATCAGCAAAGGCCTGTATGAACAAGTTCTGCTTTTTTTTTAAGGGAGTTTTATCCAGTAGGAAGGTTTTAGCCCGTGACTATTGAGATGGGATTGACTTGTATGCTTGTACCTAGGGGAGGTACTTGAAAGAGTTAATGAAGCTGCATTAATACCTGAAGTGTGGACATGGATGATGCATGCTATGTTTCCACCTTAAGTATCAGCCACCACTGACACTGCACCATATGTTTGGGTTTATCCCAAACTGTGGCAGGAGTCAAGATTAGGTGTGTAAGTGCAGCACCCATGTGTCCATTCCTTCTCTGGCACCTGCAGGAGTCTTCGTGACTGCTGCCCCAGAGGGGGATGCTCAAATGGCTGGAATTGCCTTCTCTGAGCTTCTTTTTGTCCAGTGGTTTTCTGTGTGCAGGACTGAAAAAGAACTGCTGGGACATGGGCGGGTTCCTGCGGTTGTTTCTCCCTCGGCTGTATTCCAGAGGAATGCTGAGTGAAGGTCTGTTTCATGCCCTTCCTGCTCTTCACATCCTGTCCTGTCTCTGCATCCTATTGCAAGCTTAACTACGCTGCAATCTGTGTTCCTTCTGATTGGCACCACACTTCACCCCTTTGTCAAGAATACCACATAGGAAGGGCTGGCCTGTGAGAGTGAACCTGGTTGGCATGCTCCAGGTTTGCTGTTGGCAGAATCCCTGAATCCAAGAGGAGCGAGAAGTGTGAACTGGAGTCAGCTATCCTGCAGTAATGCTGTGTTGGCTTCCCAGTCACTGGGAGACTGTAGCTGGGGGTGTGTGTGAGGTGTTGGGTTTGTAGGTCTGTGCTGCCTTGCCTTGTAGAGTCAGGGTGCTGTGTGCTGCTCAGAACGCAGCGGCTGAGCCATGCACAGCGCTGGCATCTTGGTGACCTCCTCTCAGTTCAGGTGTTCAGGATCTGCAATAAAATGTAGTCGTTTTTTGGGAGCAGGTCTTACACGTCAGTTCAACCTGCTTACTGCATCTGAAGCAATGGTAGTAGTCCCGGTCTTGCCTGGCTGTCCTTCTCTGGCTTTATGTGTGAAAAGATGTGAAACATTGTGAACAGAGATAAGAAAACATAGTTGCATATTGTTTGGGATTTTTTGGTTTGTTTCTAGGGAGTGCTGACAAGTTGTTTTCTGAGTTTATCGCAGAATCATTTAGATTGGGAATTACCTCTAAGGTAACTTTTCTTCCAGTTGTTGAAAAAAATTGGTGTAGGTCCTCTTGAGAAGATAGGAGATGTTGCTTATTTTGTTCTTTTTTAAACTTGTGTTGGGATCTCCTTGCCATCAGGAACAGAATTCACTTAGCCTCCTCAGTCAATGAGGTGCCTGTACCTGGGGAATCAGAGAGGTGTGGGGGTCAGCTGAGGAGCTGCAGAGACTTTGTAACTTACATTACATTTGTTGGATCAGCTCTGGTATCAGCAATTTGCACGAGTATAAGTGGAACTGGTTTCTTAGCTGATTTGGTGTAACTAATACAAGTGGTTCAGTGAGTAGCTTTCTTGGGTCAGAGTAGCTTATTTTGGGTTAGATAAACAAACAGAACCAGCATGTTTCTACCAAAAAAAAAAAAGGAAAAAAAAAAAAGGAGCAGTTTTAATTTTCCCTTATTTTATGGTGATAATTGAAAAGGTATCTTCAGTTGGACCCTGGCAAGAGTCTTGCGCATGAGCTGAGCTTTTGGCCTACAAATTACCTGTTGACTTCTTGCCTCATGCTATGGGAAATCATGCTTTATTTGTGCACTAAGCATTTAAAAACAGCTGGGTAACTGCTTTCATCTTGCTTTGTGTGGTGGAAATGAATACAGAAATACGGCAGGAGGTGATGGAGACTTTACGTCAGACTTTGAAGACGTCAAATGAGTGGACTCTTTCCTAATAGGCGCTAATGATGATCTGGTAATAGCATCTTGATGATTTCAGTCCTGAGTTAAAGTTGGGTGAAATAAAAGCACTCCCTTATGGATACATGCACATTACTGTTGAGTAAGTTGGGGGTGTAGTGTTTAATAGCATTCATTGCAGCTGCAGCATTAACTGTGCCCCCACGTTCCTTGGAACAGGAGCAAAGCTAATGTGATGTGCTGCGAGCTCATGCCTTGGTTTGCATTGCTGTAATCTCTGTGTCAGTTCCAACCGTGAAAGAAAACTTGGAAAACATACAAGAGATACTTTATATTTATAATGTATAAAATCTGTAGTGCTTGACAATGTCATGTGATGCGTATCTGATGTGACAAGCTTCTGACTCTGACGGAAGTGGCCTGGCAGTTTGAGCCCTGAATAGCAAAACAAGAAAACATCAGGTCTCTGTTGGTGTTTCAGAAACACTGGAAGACTAATTAGTTGCATAACCACTAATATATAATAATCTGCACATATATAATAAGTGAGATCAAATAAGGACCAGAAACACAGAGATGCTTGACTGTTGTCTCATAATGACCCAGCCATCCATGTGGCTGAGACTGTATTTCAGTGCCTTGCCTTAACACCTCTCAAAGTGCCTCTCGTGCTTTTTGTACCTCTTTATTAAGAAGTGCTAATACTCTGTTTGCTGGTGTGTGCTGTGGTTTCTTTATGCCTAAAAATATATTATTCAGTGACAGAATGAAGTTCCTGCTTGTTCTGAACACTGTCCTAATTGTGGGGTTGAAGGCTGTTGGAGCTGCTGGGGAAATAATTACTTTGAACTTGAATGGAAAGGTGATGTTATTGTTGAAGCAGCAGGGTAGAAGTAGGTTAAATTTGTAGCGTGCAAGGCACTTAATTTTTAGCTCTAAGTCTACAGAAATGTGGCTTTTGTCTTGTGAACAAGTGGAACAGATGTTGGGTGCTCTTGGACTGGGGGCATCTTTTTCTGTATTTGGTTAGTTGGAGCCTCTTTTATTTGTACCATAGAAATTCCAGCAATTGCAAGTTGAGAGCATGTTTGGAAATTGAACCACTGTTTTAACTACACAGCTGAGTGAAGATGTGGAGTGCGCATCTGAAAATCCAACAGAGGAGAGAGAAGGAGAGATGGAAGTTCATGAAGATTCCAGCTCTGTTATTTTACCAGGTGAGAACTGTTGACCCAAAATTTACTGATTTTTAGGGCCTGTTAGCTGCTGCTGTGTGTGGCTGTGGTTGTTTTGGTTTTGTTATTTTATTGCACTTGTGAAAGTAAACAAAACACTAATTTCACTTACTTATTTTGTGTGAATCACTACTGATGGAAAGCCAAGGAGGTTTTCCAAGGACTGATAGTAGAATATTTCTTTGTCAGGAGCTGTGCTCAGTCAGAACAGGTTCAGTCCATCTGACTCTGAGATAGCTTAGTGTGTCATCTTCCTTTATGTTGTGTCTCACCTGAGTGGCAGTGGGTTGCAGGCAGAGTCTGTGCCAGATTTACAGGAGCAAGATTCAATATTGAATAGATGCTTTTAAGTAGATTCTTAGTTAGATGGTTCAGGCTGCTTTTGGAGAGCATGGAGCAGTGTTAAATGGGCTTATTGTAGCTCAGGTGTGGGCACTGAGGTGGTTAGCCAGCCTGAAAGGAGTATGGCCTAAATGCCTTGCAGCTGTGCAAGACATACTTGTTTCAGCAGTGCAGTTTTATGCATGTTAATGTCCTAATTGCCTTGGCTGCCACCTCTTGGCATGTAACTTGCCCATGGACATTTGTAAGTGGTTATGTGTGCAATAGGGTTCACTAAAAGGCTCATGTTTGCTGTGGGAAGGCACAAACACCAAACCATGGAGTTGGAGAGCAGCGTGTGGCATGGCCTGAGAGGGCCTGACTCATTACATGACACTACACAGAGCAGTCAGCAGGAACCATGGTTGCTTATCTCCTTTCTTACATTGAGTTTTAACATAAAATTTTGTGTGTTCAGCTGTATATCGCTCAGGACCAAACATGACGTGTAACTCAAGAGTACAGGAACCTCTTCCTGAGAAGTGTTGCCAAAAGAAATGGCAAAGGCAAGGAGTATGGGTAAAGCAGAGTCTGTATGTGAGAGAGACTACTGTGAAGATCTAAAGAGAACAAGATTTGAAGGGAAGGAGACTCTGGGAGAGTTGGGTCAGTCTCTTCCTAACTGTAATTGGAAGATTCCTTCTATGAAAGTTTTTAACATGCACAAGGAATTATAAGCTAGAGGGTAACAAATATCTAGTGACTTCTACCATGGTGGAGATGCAATGCACAGAGCTGGTCATGAGTGTTAGAATATTAAATCACTCCACTGATGTCTATGCTGAGTATGTGTAAGAATCACTTCAGACTGCAAACGGGGAGAAAGGAGTTTATTTTTTCCAGAAGTGAAGATTGACCGTCAACAGACTTTCTTGTGAACTTTAAACTTTGTTTCTCAGCTGTCCTTGAAAATAAACCTTGTTTCCAGCCTGCAGTGGCCGTAAGCAGAGTGCCAAATTCTGGCATGTGAAAGGGAGGCACAATCTTAGGTTGATTACACCTCTTACTTGAGAAGGAAGCATCTGCCTGGCTGATCATCAAAACCAGAATTAGCTGTGGTTTTTTTAAATCCAGCTGAGTTTGAGGCTTACTTTCCTCTCACATGCTTGATCTTTAAATGAAAATTCAGCAAAAATATCTGTATTTTAAAGTCCCAATCCATGTTCTGTTTGGTTCCAGATGCTGAACTGGGTACCACTACCCCTTCTTTGCGTTTCAGCAAGACCTGCCTAAAGAATGTTTTTTCAGTAATTCTCCTGTTTATTTATCTGCTGCTCATGGCTGTGGCTGTGTTCCTTGTCTACCAAACCATCAGTGACTTCAGGGAGAAGCTCAAGCACCCAGTGATGTCTGTCACTTACAAGGAGGTGTCCTTGTATGATGCACCTGGTAAGAGCGGTAACAAGCAAAATGGGTTAAGTTCCTGTTCACATTTCTCTTGAATTGTTTTAAATTTTTGGTGTTCATTCTCCAGAGCCCAGACTGCATATAATACTTTGACCTAGGTCTTTCATTTCCTTGCTTTTTAATCTAAAGCTGTGTTGACTTTGCACAGAAATGTTAACATTGTGTGGGAGATTTCGGGGAGCTTTCGTGCCAGTAACGTGAATGGCAGAAGCTGTGGAGAATTATGCAACATTTCATAGATAAGAGGTGTTTTCAGACTCCAGAATGAGTCCTGTTTTAGGGGAGAAAGATAATTCCTTTTGGAAATATTCCCCAAACTGTATCATTCAAACAGAGTAACACATAGGATGTGTATCAGAAGCTCAGTGCTGCACTGGGCAATGAGATGCCATTCACAGTAAAGGAGGTGAATTTCTCAAACCAACCACAAAACAACCACAATGACACTTTCTACTTCCACCCTGCCTTGTTTACAACGTGGTATTACATCAGTAGGCAGTGAAAATGTGATGTGACTGCAGAGAACAATGTTGGCATAAAAATACAGCGTGGCAGCAGAAACTGTTGCAGTTTGCAGGAGGAATTGCTCCACAGGAGCATTTTGGAATCGTGAGCTCTCTTGTTATTATTCTTTTTAATTGTCCAGTGGCGATTCATAAGCAGAGCCATGGTAGCAAGTGCAGCTCAGTCAGTCATCAGTGAGTTTCCAGTTTAACAATAACACTTCTGTTTGAGGTGTTACCACATTTTCCAAATACCCACTTCAGTAGTTGTGGCTGAAAGGTGTTTTGAGTTGTTGCCATATTACTCTAGTTGTTTTTCTCTGTGGCCAGTTAGGCCCAGCTCTGGAAGTACTGCCTTATGTTTGGACCATATGAATCTGACTGTAAGAGCAAGCAAACTCAAGCTTTTCCCCTTGCCCCTCCCACCCCCCCATGTGAGCTTTTCATACAGCAACAGGAAGAAAATAAGCAGATTTTAAATAAACAGAGCAGCATACATATAAATCCAAAAGTATTGTTGGAGATCCCTGCAGAAGAGAGATCCTAAATCAATGTTGTTCTTTATTTGATTGCTCTATTAAAATGATGAGATGGCACGTTGCAAGCATGGAGTTCCAAAGAAAGGAATAAAGCATTTGATAGATGCTGAGTGCTTTGACATCTCACATTTTGGTGGGCAGGTCATCTCAGTTGTGAGTTAATTATATCTACTCAATCATACTCTTTTCTTTTTAAAGCTGGACTAGATTATCTTCCAGCAAGCTTGTTTCCAATAAGAAATGTCACATAAGGTGGCATCATAAGGTGATGTCAAAGGATTTTGAGGTTTGGCTCCTGTCTTTTGCTAGCCTTCCAAAGCTGAGGTGGCCGAGGTTGTTTGAATGTGCTGTTGGACTGGAACAGGAGGTTTATGGCATATGTGGGTTTCCATCCAGGTGGAGTAGTTCCCTGCCCTAGCCAGTGATGTAAATAATAAGGGATAGTGCAGTTAGTGTGTGTTTGATGGCTTTGATTTTTATCATGATGTCACATTCAGTTAACAGAAGATGCTGTATTCTGAAGAGCATCTTCTCACTTCTGTTAGCTCAGCCAGTGATCTTTGATCTGTCATATGTGGTATGTACATTGTTTCCAATTAACACTTGATGTGTTAAAGGCTAATATCTGCAAACTGAAGCGCTGCATGTCCCATTTGATGCCCCCTTACATATTTTACAGATTCATCTGGGGTTGAGAAGGACTGATGGATTAGCTGCTGGCTTGTGGGAAGACTAGGGAAACTTGGTAGCTTCTATGAACCTTGAATTGTTGTAACAGAATACGAACCCTGATTTTTTTCAATGCATCGTGGGGCTTCTGTGTAGATTTCGTTCTCTCGATGGTCAGATGATATATTTCAGGAGACGGGGGTTGCTCATGGAAAACATGCTTTATTCTCGGGGTCGTGGGTGCCAGCGTTTGCCNGCCTAGTCACTGGTATTGCTTAACATCCTGTCCCTGGACTGGCATCCCTTCCCATATCAAAAGTAACGTCATTTCTACCTCACCCACTGGCCCAATGTTCTCCGAACCTACTGCTAAACAATCATATTTATAAGGTTTCCCTGTATCACCTTCCCCAACACTTCTGTCCTGATGCAATTGGTGCTTTTGTGCTGCTCCAGAAAAATGTGGAAGTGTGTGGTTTAATTAGATTGTTTTGGGGCATCTTAAGGATAGCTCAGTATCCCGTGGGATTAAATTCCAGAATGAAAATCTATGTCCTCAGGAAGGAAATCAGTGCTCTCCAATGTTTTTTCTCCACAAACAGGTATTGCCTTTTACCCAGGCAAGGCTCGGCTGCTTAGCTGCAAACATCATTACTACGATCACATTCCACCTCTGATAAATCCAGGTCAGCCAGGAGACGTTGAATGCACCACTCGGAGGATCAACTACACAGATCCTTTTACTAATCAAACTATGGTAATAACACTGTAATAGAACAAAGCTTATTCAGTGTGGGTTTTCTGCTCATGATCTTGTTGGAAAGTAAAAGTATAAAAGTATGTACTACATGCTGTAAAAAAATCCTTGCTTCTGATTTGGAATTTTTGTAAGCCATCTGTCATTTTGTTTTCAGAAATGTAAAAGACCTCAGCCAGTATATATATGTGTTATGGAAGATCTGCTGTCCTGTGGGTGTGTGCAGCACAAAACCCTAAATGGGATAAAATAAGTCATTTTTCACAGTGAAACTCTCACTTCATTCTTCTCCTAAATGAACTGGGAAGCATTTTCCTTGAAATTGTAAATCTGGCTTTGATTGAAGGCAGTATCAGTATCCATTAAAGGAGGATAGCTAATCTCCTTTTTTATGTTTGCTGGGAATTCATACATGAATTCCTGCTGGGAATTACATACCGTGTTTGTCACACTTGGAAGAATCTTAAATGGGCACCAAGTGTTTCATTCCACTGAAATGCTGAGAGCCAGCAAAAATGGGTACATTGAGTGATAGGCTGTCTTAAATTGCCCTTAGAAGTGCAGGGAATCTTCCTTCTGTAGAAAGAAATGTCCAAACCCCACAAATGGCCCTATTTAATACTTAAATATTAATATTTAAACACTGAATCTGAAAGACCTCCTTTTTCAATTAAAAGGAGGTACAAGTGGCATTCTTGTTAGGTATTTTAATAGATGTGTACTTAGTAGCACCCAAGAAACTCTGTGTGCATTAGATTTCTATAGAGTATTAGTGCCAGATGGCAAATTAATGAACAGGAAATGAGGATTCCTTTGCTCCTCTCACCATCTCTGTTTCCTTACAGAAGTATGCTTTGGTTGTTCAAGGCCCTCGTGATGTGAAGAAAAGGGAACTGGTGTTTTTGCAGTTCCATTTAAATGAAACAGACCAAGATTTTAGTGCCATTGACTACCTGCTGTTTTCTTCTTTCCAAGAGTTCATCAGCAGGTATGTAAAGGGGGGATGAGCCAGTGGCTGCATTGAACTTGCTGTCGCAATACTTGTGAAAGCAGGGCTTTTTTCAGTAAAAATCAGGCAGGCTTTTATGATGTTTTTAAATGTTTGGACTATCTTGATGCTCTTTCATGTCTGTTTACTAATCTGACCTTTAAAAAACGTATTGAGGGCTTTTTCAGTGACAAAAACTGTTCTTCAGCTGTGCTTAAACCATTTGTTACTGCACTTTCTAAAAGCTTGGAGTTTGTGCTGGCTTCCTGCTGTCTGCTGCTGTGGGTGATGGGGAAGTGTGCTGTCCTGGCTGGTGTGTCAGGAAGTGCACCAGGAGCACGAATATTTCTGTACCATTTAGGGGGTTTTAAAGCAATTACTGGAAAGGTCAGATCCCTAGATTGCTATGTTGTGATCTCACTGAAAGATTAACTCTGTTTCTTTGTATTACTGGCTTTATTTAAGACTCTGCAGAATTATGTAAATTCATATATGGGGTTTTTGAAATTGCTTTGTATTGGTTTGACATTGGTATCAGCAGAGTATCTAATCAACCTTCTAATTTTAATGAGAATGGAATTAATCCTGTCTTGAACTTTCTTGAAAGACCCACTCTTTTTTTTCATCTTTTGAGAACAAATTTCATACTTAATGGTTTAATTTTTGGTTTCATTTCTGTTCAAGTTCTGTTCTTCTCTCTGAGTCCCAGATTAAAAGTTAGTCAAGAAATATTAATTAGTGATAGTGACACCTGATAGAAAGCCTGAATTTGATAATAGATGCTCAGTGAAAAAGGGACAGGGGATAGAGGACCTATGCAGAACCTAATTAGGTGAGGGAGGGAAGAGAACAGATTTTATTGTAGCAAGGTGTTCTCAGAGGCTTGGACATGGTCATACTGATGCTTTTCAAATGGATCAAAGACTGGAAGTGTTCAGACATGACAACTCTGGGTGGCCAAAGACCAGTTAGCGGGATTTGCCTTTTGCAAAGCATTTCTACTTCAGTGAAGACATCCCAAGTCTTTAACTGTTATCTGTAACTTTACTGAAGCACCTCATAAAATGCTGATGTTCTGGATATTTTAGGCATTGATATTTTAGTGTGGGAGAATACCAGTTGAGAGTAGTGGTGTAGAAGGTGCTGCTTGTTCCTTATGTTGGTTTTTTTCTGGTTTTATGGCTTGTGCTTTGGTTAGAACCACTTACAGGGGGGCCAATTGCAGCAAGGTGCTGAGCTCTTTCTGTGCTGCCAGACACAAGCACTGCCTGAGAGCACCCCTGGTGCTACACCTGGCTCAGGGCAGGATGAACAGCTCAGTCTGTGCATCCTCAGGCCTTGGAAGCCACATGGGAAATGGGCATGTTTGTTTGGGGATGTACTAAACATAATACAAACAAACTCATACATTTTACAACATCTCTTGTTTAAAAAAGTTTAATTCAATTTCTTCATTCTAGTAAGCAGATGTAATCCCATCTTCTGTAATCTTCAAAGCTCTGTTTATTCTTACCAAAGCATCCTAGCTATCAAACTAGCTATGCTAATTAAGTCTGCTTCACTCTCTGACTTGTGTATTCCCACAGGGATGCATCCTTGGTGCTTGCTTGGGGCAGGTAGTAGGAATGGGAGTTAAAACTGGTTTGGAACTAACCCAGGTGGATGGTAACACTGGCAAGGGGATGAAGGCCTCAGTGGTAAATGATTTGCATGTCTAGATGGAATACAGGAAAGGAACCAGCTGTGGGCAAGAGGCCAGTGGTGTCTTTTTGCAGCATCCTCCAAAACTTGATACAAATGGTGTGGCTTGTCTTGCTCAGTACTGTGTTTGCTGTCCTGGTATGAACTGGCTGGGCTCAGGGCAGGTTGGGAGTTTATATTTCTCCTGACTATGAAAAGTGCATGTGAAACTGCACTGTGTATGTGGAGGGCACTCATTCTGTCCAGCTTTCAGCAGAAGAGAAAATAGAAATGATTTCTTGTTCATCAGCAGATGCTAAATTTAGCTGATGGGAAGTCTGGATTAAGATATCAGTAGAAACTGTTGTGTGTCCTTCCATACAGCCTCTGAAACCTTCAATTACTGGCCTCTGTTAACTACTTTTCCTGACAAAGTGTCTCACTGGTTATGAGAGCCCAGAATAAAACTGTGCCCATGTACAGTGTTATCAGAGGTGCCAGAAGCAACAAAAAAAGGCATCTAAAGACTTGTACCTTTAAGAGATTTTTTGTGGTGTAGTAAGTGCTGAGGACTCGAGCAAGGTCCAGTTGTTTCTGTCAAGGGCTTTATTCTCTGCAGCTCTTCTGTTAAAATTGGATCAGACTCCATGAAACTGGCACAGCTCACTGGTTTTGTTCTGGTCTTCACAGAACACTGCTGCACTGTGTGCTGTTGTTGGCCTCTGAGCTGGAGGGAGATGCTGCTGCCTTCTTTTTGGGGTAGTAGCAGCTGCTGTCTGTGCTGCATTAATGGGAGGGAGGGAAATAATGAAACCCTTGCAAATTACCCAAAACGTGTGGCTAAAAATACAAGTTCCTCTCCTGAACCTCATTAAGATAATACTTGGGGTTTAGAAGAAAATCCTCTGAGACTACTCCTGACAGAACTATTGTTAGTGTAGCATGTCAAATACCTTAAGGTCCTGTGAAACGATGGATACCAGTGTGAACAGATCAGAGATTATTTAAGGGTCTAAACAGAGCTCCATGTTCATGTCTCTGATCTGGATTGCTGCATGCAGAGAAACACAACATAGAAGGGTTGAGACTTCTGGTACCACACCAACCTTTAGATGGTGCCGTGGCTGTTGGAGAGTTTCCTGCTCTAGGGAAACACAAAAGCAATGAACACAGATTGGGTTTGAACCATCAGTGGCTTTGGCTCTTGCCGTTGCATTGGAATCTACTGGTGGCATGTCCTGAACTTCCCTGGCTCTTGTGGGGTGGTCCACAGACACTGGTGTTAGAAGGATCCACTGCAGCACTACAGCCCAGTCCAGAAATAGGTTAGTGACTCCCACAGATCAAAGAAAAAAGAGAAAGAAAAAGGAAAAAATAACCCAAAACAGCAACAAAAAAAAAGAAGTGTAGCCTGTGTGGGTTGTCTGTCTTTGGTATGAAGAGGGAATTAAAAGAAACTGCCTGGAGAACTGTTTTTCAGCTTAAAATCCCTTTCCTGTCTCGTGTTCACTTGGTTGCGTGTGGTTTTAAAGCTGTGTTATTTGCCCTCTGCTATAATTTGTGCAAAGCTTGTGCCTCTCTGCTGTGCTCCTCCTGTCCACCCCCCTTTTCTTCCACTGCTCTGTGGCCGTGGTCTGGATTATGGAGATGCCTCTCAGATCACTTCTCCACAACTTCTCCTAAGATATTATTAATCCTTCTTTTTCAAGCCTGCAATTACTGTCCAAGGCAAAGCATACTGCTGCTCTCTGCTCACCATGGAAGTTGTGGCTGGAACATTCAGCTGTGTCATGACTTCCTGCCTCATTTTTCCACGTTGGCTTGGAAAGCTTTTCTGGGGTGCTGTATTTAGCCAGCCATTAGGCATGTGACTGGCTGGCAGAGTGCTAATTATGTATGTTCCTCTGGATTGGAGTGCTAATTATGTATGTTCCTCTGGATTGGCAAAGCACTCCGGTGCTCCCCTGTGCTGTCCCCTCAGCTGCTGCTCTGCCCACGTCCCGAGGAGGGGGCAGTTGTTGGATTAGATGTTCCTGTGTCGCTGCTTTGCTCTGGTGAGGAGCAGGCAGGCCCTGGGCTTTGTCCTCAGTCTTTCCCGTGGGAGGTAGAGGGGTGCCATCCTGCTGGGGCCACTAAACAGGCACCTCATGTCAAAATAAAGATATTCCTCACTTCCTAGAACACCCTGGGAATGGCATCTGTCTTGATGGGTAGCAAAGTGTGTTAGTTTTTCTGTCCAGAAACCCTTCTCTTTTCTCTGCATGTGCACAGTGGAATTCTGTGTTTGAGTCCATTGCCTGAAGGCCTGACTTGAGAGAATGGCTTTGCTGGGTTTTGCCCTCCCATGGACATGTGTGTATTCATCTATTAAGCCTGAGCAGGTGGTGTGGTACAGAGTGGCTATCAGTGTGATATTTATATCAGTGCAGTCCTTTTGGTCCTTGTAGACAAGGCACCTTGGTTTGTAGAAAGAAAAGAAGCCTTGAGTTTGAAAACTAAGAAAAAAAGACAGGAAAACTGCAAGTCCAGTCAGTGCTGGACAAATCTTCCTGACTGGCCTGTTCTGGGACAAGAGCTTGCTTCTTCACCTCTGCTTTTCTTCTTTACATCTTTCTCCTGAAAGACCAAAACACCTTCATCTCCTAAAAGACCCACTCATGCACACCCCCTGCCTTGAAAGTGAAGAACACACTTTCCATTCTCTTAGGTAGATGGATTTAGTCTGGATCAAAATCCTCTCCCTGCTTTTAAGGACCAACATACCCTGGCATATCTCTGCAAATGAAATCTGAAATCTATCTTAGTAAAAATAGCCTTTAATGATTCATGACTTCTCACAGTGGTTTACTCCTTCTCAAATGAAACCTTATTGAAAAGCAGCTGCAGGGCTGGGCTTATTTCACAGGGATGACATGAAAATGGCTAAAATCACAGTACTGAGAAGCTCCAAGTAAATTCCATGGTTAATTCACTACGTCCTGTGCAGCTGGTAGAGAAGAAATGGAGACCAGATATGCCTTAAAGCTACCTCTTTACTACTTGCAGCATTGAGGGGTGTTAGAAGCCTTAAAGATTTACAGTGACAGTATTAAAAAACAAAACCCCAACCCAAACAAAGCAATCCTGATGTTCTGGGGGCTGCAAATATCTGTGATTGCATATTGGGAAAACAGCTGTGTTATTGCAGGTGGGAACCTTACACCAAAGCTACAGTGTTCCCAAAATTGTAGGAATATCCTGAATGTACATTTTGTGGCATTTTAAGCATGTCTGCATTACAAGTGGCTTATTTGGCAACCAGAAATGAGGTGAAGCACCCTGTCCTTCCTCTAGGCTCTTCCTGCTGTCTCTTGCTTCTTAACATGGTGATGAGCAGTTTCCTGAGGTCCTGGCTCTGCTCCTTTCTGTCCCAGAGGTGACAGATGAGCCGAGCTAAACTCCCTGTGTGCCAGAACAATCCCTACAGGCAGGCAGAACTCCAGGGTTGAAGGGCACCAGGTAAGTTCTCTGCAGTTAAGGATGCACCAGTGAAGTGCTACCATTAATGACAACATCACTGCACACACTGGTTTAGATATGTTGAATTTAGCAGGTGGAGAATGAAGGGAATTGTGAACTTAGTTTGGGGTGCCTGCAGGTCTGACCTTCTCCTGCCTACAGTGCTTGGTTTGGTCAATAAAAGTAATGTTCTTTTTCCTTTAGTCCAGAAAAAGCAAAATTCATGAAGGACTGTGAAAGTTCATACTCCAGCTGGAAGTTTTCTGCGGGCTTCCGAACATGGGTCAAGATGTCCTTGGTCAAAACAAAAGAAGGAGATGGTAGTGAGACTGTTGAATTCAAACAAGAGGTAAAAAAAAAAAAAAAAGAAGTAGTACTCATAATGTTTTGGGAGTCTGTGTTTTGTTTCATTGCATCCATGATGCCACTTTGCACTGAGCAGTTTTGGCTCTAGCTGCTCACACTGATTGTCAGCAAGGAGGGATTCTGTAAATGTCTTGATGTGCTCAGCTGTTGGTGTGGCCTCGTGACACAGCTCAGGAAAACATCTGCTAACAGGGAGGCCAGAAATGCAGGCCTCCAATGGGTTATGACACCTGTAGTCTGAGGTAAGGGTCCCAAGAGACTGACACAGAAATATTAACACAGCTGCCTACAGGTCAAGGTGGAGAACAAGTGACAAAGGAATTGTCTAAATAACAGCTACTGTTGGGAAGAGGTATTGTTTAGGTTGCCACTGATGTTAGGATGAAGAGGTAAATGTAAGCCTTGTATCCTTTGTAGCATTCTCATGTCTGCTTTTTGTTTGGGTTTGGAATTTTTGGCTGTTGAGTGTCCTTAGAAACGTGGAGCAATTTCACTTTTTGCATCATTTACAACTAGAACATATGCAGGTGGAAGATGTAAACTTATCTAGAGAGGAAATGAGCTTGACTTTCGTTCCTGTTATGTTCATATTAATGCACAGGGAAATAATTGTATTTTGAGTTTGTTTTGGTTCCAGTGTTGTTGGAAAGGAAATGTCTCATTGGTGGTGAGAAATGAGAATTTTAAGAGCTGTCCTTTTCAGAGGGTGTCTCTTTCAGAGACTATACCTTCTCTTGGTCCTTAGTACTCTTGGAAAGAGTGTTCTGGGGGGAGCAAAATGAAGCAGAATCTTCAGTCCTATCTTTAGTTCTCACAGTTAGGTGTTTTGTGGAACAGTCTTAAGGGAAGAGCAGATCTGTGACTGTGAAGTAGGGGGTACGCTCCAGCTCCACTAGAGAAAGACAGGAGGCAAATCCCAGAGTCATGCAAGTCCCAAAGTAATGCCTTGATTTGGAGGAGAGGAAAGGATGCTTTAGTCTGCTGCTGCCATGTAAGCACTGACAGCAGCTGTCTGTCTGTCCTTCATCACCTACAGCTCTGTATCATTTGCCATTTGGCGCTTACTGAGCGTAGGATTTCTGAAAGTCCTCCTTTGTGTGCCCAAGTCTAATGTGTTTGTGGAAACAAGGGGCTGGCTCAAATTCAGGAAAAAAGGAGCTTTTTGTGACCCTAAACATCTATTTAGTTCAGCAGTTATGGACTGATCATCTGAGTAAGTGAATACTGTTGCTGGTTTGAGTTTTCTGTTTGTTTTGTGGATTTGTTTATTTTTAATAAAACCTAGGAACCAGGAATCAGATCCCTATTAATAATACAGCAGAAATTGAAACAGCTCAGACGTAAATTGCACTTGCTTTGTTTGACAGTACAACATCTGCTCAAATTGCACCAGAAAGTCCATTAGCCTTTCAAATCCAAACCTGGGAGCTGGCAGACGGGAAAGATGGATACAAATACTAGGTCAAACAGAACAGTCACTCACTCTGCTAACTAGCCCAGCAGTCATTCATTTGTATTTTCTTCCTTTCCCATTGCCTTCCTTTAGCCTTGTGTACTGCTTGTTTCCTGGTGTGCTGTTTTCTTGGATGAATGTGGTTGTGGCACTGGTACCTTGCAATAAGGAAATGAGCTGTAGAAGTGTGGGGCAAGTCTGCAGCTAGGGTGTTTGACCAGAAACCAGGAGGTGGGGAAGCTCCATATGCTCTGAGTGGCCATGAACAGTGATCTAGCTCCTGCTTCCACTTGTCTGCAGCCTAAAATCTGTGCAGGGCTGGGACTGTGGAGAAGACTGAGAGAAGCCCTGAGGTATTTGTAAAGAAACTGCACCATGGCTGTTTGGAGGCTTTTGTGGCA
The DNA here is from genome assembly GCA_013400495.1 of Nicator chloris. Classification (NCBI taxonomy): domain Eukaryota; kingdom Metazoa; phylum Chordata; class Aves; order Passeriformes; family Pycnonotidae; genus Nicator; species Nicator chloris. Next base: position 20,227 of record WAAE01014011.1, on the reverse strand, counting down.
GGTCATCCCTCATGGGAAGGCTTGTAAGGAGATCAAGAGAGTGGTCTGCTTAGAGACTTCCAACTCAGCCACCCTCTGCCTGGAAAACTGGGCTCATAGAACATAAAACAGGCATGTTCTTCCATCATCTGTCTCACCTTCATGTCACAGCCCTGATACAAAGTCACAGTGGTCCTGGATTCTTTGCTTCTTTTACAGAACTAAACAGGACTAGCAGCAGTACTCCCCTGTGCACACACCGAGATGTGAACACTCCTTTGAGGTTTGGAGAAGTCCTTCCACCACTGTGCTTTCCTGAGGTCACTGTGTGGCTTTTGGGCAGCTTGTATTGTCTCCCAGGAGCAGGGGGCAGCTCAAACTGTGTTGGTTACTGTCTGTGTACAAACCCTGGGCAGTTCCCCCTAGGCTGGGGGCAGGTGGTGTAGCACAAGTGTTTTCCTGGGGCCTGGTGTCTTGATATTTTCCTGGTTGCAGTTCTTGAGAGTGTGGCTTCATGTGGCTGTAACACAGCCTGGTACCCTAACCCAGTTCCCTGTTGGAATTCCCTGTGTTACAGCTCTCTGCTGGGCAGCATTAGTTTCAAGTGGTGACCTATTTAATGGGCACTACTGGGAGGTATGGGTTTGTTTGTTAACACCTGGGCTTCTTTCCTTCCATGGTCATTCTGCACTTGCTGGAATTTTCTAGTTTATTCTACAACCCATTTTTCAAAAAAAAGGCACCTTCCTGCTACCATTATGTGGTTCTCTGGCAAATAAAACTAATTTAACATTCATTCATGAGAACTTTCCACATGTTGTATTACTGCAAGTAAATGAATTTTGGAAATTAATTGTCCTCTCTTGAGAGGCAATGTAGAAATGGTGTTGTAGTGCGATACTGAGTGAGAAATAGGAAAATAATACGATCATGAGACAGAGGGAGGAAACTGCCCTTGCCATATTTTGGCAGCCCATTGTTCCAGGTAGAGAAAGGCTGTGGTGGAAGTCCCTAAATAATCTGGTATTTTCACCTTCTTACGGGGCTCTTCTGTTGCACAAAAGACTCATTGTACCGCTGAAGAAAGTAACCTGCACTTTCCTTTCCCTCTCCCCAGACCAGTGTGGTTAACTACATTGACCAGAGAACCAAACCAAGGAGTGACCAGCTGTTCTTTGTGGTGTTTGAGTGGAAAGATCCTTTCATACAGACTGTTCAGGACGTGAGTAACCCACTAGTCCCTTCCTGAATCACTGACTCTGCATGCTCGTGGTTTGTGTGTGCATGCACTTGCCTCTGTTACCTCACCCAAGAAGAGATGCAGACAAGAGTGAGGATACTTCTGAAATTTCAGTGGAGGCTCTTCCTTATGGCCAGTAATGCCTTCTGTGTGGAGGTCAGGACCATCTGATGCTTTTCCTTGGGCTGGTGACCCTCAGCATTCTGCTTGCTGCTAGAGGTACACGGACCTAAGAAAAGCACCTGTCCCCCTGTGTTCTAGCAAAGGGTAGCTTCAGGTCAGGGCTGAACTTTTTGCTGAAGTAACTCTGCTTGGGTAATCTGATTTAATGACTTTTTTTTTTATTAATTGACAAGAAACGACTCTGCTTGGAAGAATAATAAAACTAACCTGGTGTATTTTTTATCCATTATTAGAATAAATTTATTAGAGTAAAATGTGGTACTGTATTTACCTGACAACCAAGGTCCAGCAGCAGCAAAATCTACAGTGTTGGTGTTTTCTTGCCCAAAACCAGAGTGTGAATGCAGACTGTGTGGGACAGGACTTGGTCCTTTGCACTGCTGTTGTCCCAGCAGGACCCAGGCACCTCCTTGGGCTTTAGAGCCCAGTCCTACCCCCACACCTCTCACTCCTCTCTACCTCTGTGGAGTCAGATGAGGGGACTAATCCTTGTCATCTCTTTCAGATCATCACAGCAAATCCCTGGAACATGATTGCTCTTCTTTGTGGTATCTTTTTGGCCCTGTTTAAGGCAGCAGACTTTGCTAAGTTAAGTGTCAAGTGGATGATCAAAATCCGAAGGCGGCATCTGAAGAGGACTCGTCAAGTAACAAACCACATAAGCTGAGACTAAGACTGGCTTTTAACTGTGCATAGCAGGAGGGACAGAAAATAACTGGAATAAACTGCAATCAGCAATTAAAGCTGAAAACCAGGTATGTTTTTTTCCAGAGAGATGCTGGCTGAAGGAACAGCCTAGTGAGCCGGCCTTGGAACTGCAGAAGGAGCTAACTCTAGGACAGGTCTAACAAACTCACGCTTTTCTAGTCCAGGTTTAACAAGTTTACCTCAGTGTATGGGGGAACCAGGGGGAAAGGAGGGAGCTCACTAATGTTCAGAAAGTCATCACTGTAGTAAATTGTGAAAAAGTGGACAGTGTTTGAATGTTTGTCCAACAGACCCTTTAGTTTCTGCATCACTGTGAGCTGCTCTAGCACAGTCACTGCCTTGATGGTGCTTAGGGGAAGGTCAAGTACTCTGAAAACATCCTGGCCTCTCTTCTCCAAAGTATGTTTTGAAACAAAATACACTGGAATTCTATTACATGTCATCCTTAAATCAAAGTACAATGACTTTAATATTAAAAAACACTTCAAGTAATCTATTGTGTGCCTTCTTTGAAACTACCTGCTCTCAGGTTCGGAAGGAGTGTTATGGCATGAGGATAAGGTGAAAACCACTGATCAGTCCAGCTCAAAGGAAACTCAAGCAACAGGACAACCTAGGGGGCTGAGCTGGTGGTTGATCTCAAAGTCTGTCTCAGGCTGCTGTTTATCCCTCTTCTGGGCAGTCATTCCTAAGGAAGTGAAAAATAGTCTTTCATCAGCAGGACACGGACCTGTGATTCTCTGTTCTATTGCCTGCTCACCAACTGTGCTGGGGTGCTGGTGTCTTTTTCTTCCTTATAAGTCCCTTGTTAGCTGAGATGCCTGACTCGGACTTGTGGAGTCTACAGGGAGCAGGGCACCGCTCTGTGTGTGCTCTGAAGGCTTTGCTGCAAGGATGCAAACTCTCAGTTTGCTTCTTCCTTCCTCTTCCAGCAGAGTACTCAGAGGAGTAAGTGTATCAAAACTCACTTTTCTTCCTAGTTTTTGGCATCTGAAGAAGCCTTTGGGACACTTCCTACTTTCAGCTTTGGCTTGCAGAGCAAATTAAGGCACTGCATTGACCAGACACAGCCTTAAACAGAGGAGCAACAATTCACTATTAAGATAAACAAAACAGCAGTACTGGCTGTTTGGGGGGAAATGTTTAATCAGGGGCCAAAGAAGTTTGTATGGGAGAAAGGTGGTGTCCAGTCCCCATCTTATCTTCAGTATCTGGCAATGATGGCTCCTGCACAGCTCAGCCTAGTGCACAGCAAGGGAATGAGATTAGACTGGACAAGACCAGCAAAGGCCAAACACTGCATGGTCCAAGCAAAAGGAGCTACTCCATCCCTGGGTGATGGGGAACAGGACAGAAAGCAGGCAGGCAGTGGGGGATGGATAAAATCCCCCACACTCAACCCTTCCACATCAGGAAAACCCCCACTGAGACTTTGCTACCTAACAGCCTAGGCTATGACAACTGAGCTTTCTTGCTGCCTCACTGCCAAAGGAACACCCAACTGTTCCTTGAACAAATGATACTACAGCAGCTATTTCTTGGATTTTACAAAAAAAAAAAACCCAACAAAAAAGCTAGAAACAATTGGAACTGGTTCCGATGGATCCTACTGCATTTTTTCTTTTTTTTTTTTTTTTTTTTTTTTGCTAATGAGGTCAAAGAAGGTAAGTTGGAAGGCAATGCAGCTGTGGGGTGAGTAGAAAGCATAGTTAAATAAAGGATAGACTCCTTTTTGCAGTATGTACTATTTTTTTCCCTTCAATAAACTCCCACAGCAGTCCAGTCACTACATCTCAGCTGTCAAGATGTTTTGTTTTATAAGGAAATGTTACAAGAGCAGGCCAGTGATCCCAGCCAAGAAACCTTTCTTTTACAGACCTATTTATAGGAGCCATACTGACAGCAAGTGTTGCACAATTTAGAAGGGTATCTTACAGCTCCTGTGTTGTTGTTTTTTCTATTACTTAAGCCTGATGTCTCTATTTGTAACTTTGGGAAAAACTTGTAACAACTACAAATGCCAGTGATTTATTCCTTGAACCCCTGCAAGGTGTTTGGCTCTCCAACATTTGTGCAAGTTATTTTCATTTAGGCTCTAGGACAGCTAACAAAGTTTGTCACCTACAGGGAACTTTATTCTTCCAAGGGCAAAAAGGCACTAAAGCACTAAACTGAGGTGAGCTGTGCCTGTGTGACTGTCCTCTCCCTTCAGGCAGTGCTAGTCCCAGGCCCCCTGTGGAACAACTACTTAGAGACAAAAATGAAGCAACAAGTGTAATACAGTTGACTCAGTGTAGCAGGGACTTCCCCACTTTTGCCACTCAGTGACAAGCCACACTGGACAGTTCAAAAGGTTGTTGGTAACAGCCATTCTACTTCTCCTGGTCTTCAGAAACACAAAGATGTGAGGTACAGCACTAAATACAAACATAAAGACTTTATTGAATGCTGCTCAATTCCCCAAAGATCTTTCATTACAAAATTTTTCCACACAACTGCAATTTAAAGAGATTGGAATGGTACTCTGATAAAAGATGTGAAAAAATACTTGATCAAGTAAACAGACAAGACTTCTATTGTCAACTTTCCACCTTTAAGAAACAGACTGCATTTTCTTTAAAGAAAACAAGGAATAATTTCTTGACATTCTTCCCTCCTTACTGAAAAAAAAATATACTAATGCCAATTTTGGTCTCGTTCTTCAGTCCATGAGATGCTAAAACTGATGCAGAAACATCCAAGATGGGTCTCTCTTGGAGACTGCACCACTCTGGAGGGTCCTTGGGCTGATGAGGAGCATCATTGATGGGCTCTCCAGAGGAAGCTCCATCCTCAGCTGTAGCAGGAGGAAATCCCTTAACTAGCCCAGGACCCAAGAGGCAGCAGGAATGGGGTAGAGGCACTGGCCACCCCACCCTGTTGCAGCTGATTCTCTCCTTACCTCACCTCCTTTCTAATGTGAGCATTGTATAAATCTAAATCTGAATCCAATCAGGAATTCAAGGACAGCTCTGTATCCGAGTTCCTTTCAGTGCTGGAAGGGGCATATACTGAATACCTCAAGTTACAGGTAACGTACCTTGGTTTTATTTGAGAAAATACAGCACAACTAGAAGCCTTTTCTATCATCTTAACCAAAGTATGCAGCATGTGAAAAGCACATATAAAACAAGGAAAAATGTGTACGTAGCAAACTATACCACCTATGTGCAACACAATCAAAAATTCAAGTCATAATTCTCACCACTCCCGTAATTATTTCACTCATTAAGGATGATAATTCAGTTCTATGAAACATTGGAAGTGACAATATATCAATAATTAGACAAATTTACAATATGTTGTGGTAATGACATCACTTAACTGCTGTATTTAAATTCAAATCTTTACATTTGCCAGAGAAAAAAATTGGCTGTTTCCATTATACTGATGAGGTGTCTTTTGCAAATCCTTATATATTTCAAAAGGGTACAAAAAAAGAATGTCTGCTGAGTGGAGGTGGTCATTTCTTTTATTTGGCACTTGTATTGTGTGCATTGAGCACGTTGTGAGTGCTGTTCTGCTTTTCTGCCATTGCCTTCTTAAGCTTTAACTCCTCCAACCTTCGCCACAACTCTTCACGTTCCAATTCTTTCTTTTTCTCTCTGAAGAAAAGAGTGAAAGATCCATTTCAGATGTGTTTCAAGCACAGTCTGGAGACACAGTAACTTAACTGTGACTTGCATCTACCACTTCCTCTTTAGAGTTTTTCTCCAAAGCTATTTTAGAGGCAATTACAGTTTCCTCAATTAAAAAGAGAGCATAACAAATCAGTAATGGTGAGTGATGAAACTGTACCTGTGCTCCAGCAAATGCAGACAATTGCTGTAGGGTGGCTTTGCACAGCTGGCTGCTGTTTTAAGGAGGTTTTTTAATCACATGCACACAAATTAAGGGAGTGAGAATCTTGGGAGGGGAAGAACACAGCTACTGCAAGGAGGCTGGCCAAGGATCACCTGTGCCCTGCCTCCCTGACTCCAACAGTGCTGCTTAGTAGGTTAGTAGAGTAAGCAGTGTTTTTGCTGAGCTATGAAGAGCCCAGCTCCATTCTCTTCAGCCACCTGAGACAGCACAGCCAGCAGCAGCTGAGCCCCATTTCACCACCCAGGAGGGAGCACAGCCCTGCTCAGGCAGGATGGGGAGCTGGGGCCTTCCTGTGCCCCCTCTGGGCTCAGCTCCCCACAGCACCGCCTCACACAGGACACCCAGCACCAACCATTTCCACTACAGAGCCCCACAGCCACAACAGCAGAGCAACACCCCAAATTGCAGCTGGGACATACTCATCAGTGGGAACTCGGAAAAAGGCTCAGTACCTTTGCCTTTCTGCTTTGTAGGAGCTTGTGAGTTCATCAAAAAGCTTGCCATTCATTTCCATCAGGGTTTTCAGCACGTTGTACACCAGTGCCACAATGGTTCTGAAACACAAGGAGCACAGCATTAGATCTACTCAGTGACAAAATTAACTTCAGAAAACAAGCACATGATTTCTCTTTTGGATTCTGAGCTTCTTATTCAAGATACTACTGTAAGGTCAGGGAGTTTCTGAAACAAAATCCTTCCCATTTTATTAACTTATAGAGGAAATTATAGTATAGTTAAACGTTTTTTGAAATGGCTATTTAGTCTGAAATTCCTGACTTCTATAATTGCACAGGATATAATTATTCATGCTGTGGCTGTACTTCAAAGCCATTCAATTATGTGAACCTTTAATAAACCAAGTTTTAACAACAACTCTGTAATATTTGAGCAATGTAATATGAGAGTCTAGAAGAAGAAAACTTCTGGCTCATAGCTTCGAGAAGGCAGCAGACAAACCACAGGCTTAGTGTGGTTTAGCACAGCAAAGCTCTCCTAGCAGTGTTTCTGGAGAAACAGAAGTCAGCAGCAGGAGTCCTGCTAGAGAACTAGAATCAAGAACATCAGATAATGGATTTGGGTACCTTGGTTTCTTTAAGAAACTCACCAGCTTGAGCAACACTGGCTGTGTGTTACATGGCTGCCTGTATTCCTGCACTACCCTTCTTTTTGTGAAAGTATTCATATTTCAATAAACCATCTCAAACATTATCTCCTTTAAACCCACTCATATTTATACAAACAAATAAAAAACCAATAAAATTAAACATTAAAATGCCTGTCATTAAGCTTAATCACTAAGCAAAAAGTAGGTAAACTGTCTTCCCCCTCTCTAGCAGTTCCCCACTGACTGCAAAGCTGCAGCCCTGTGACCTTGAAAAAGGACTAAAAAAACCCCTAGGGAAATAACCAAAGAACCAGGTTTGCCTTTTCAGTGCACTCTGTCCATCATGGCACTAGGAAATCTCCCAGCTGTTCATCAGAGCCTTGTGCTCACTCCATTCGAAATGCACAGTATCCTTTGCCTGTTTATACACTTTTTTTTTTTTAATTTGATTTTTTTGTACCCTGGCTTTCATGTGGTTTGAGGTCAAAAGCTTGTTTAAGGTTTTGGTTTTCTAAGAGGAAAAGTTGGATTTTGAGCAAGAAGTTGAATCCATATCAGACACCCAGATGTATTAAAGCATGTTTTGCTGCCCTCCAAAACAGGTTAGAATCAAAGGATTAGACTTTCTTCCCCAAACTTCCTCGTCCTCAAGTATGCAATTATCCTGTGTCTTTTACTTCCTTCATAAAGGGCAGCTTCTGCCTGCAGATAGGGAAAGAGGAACATCCTCCAAATTTGTTGAGGCCCCAAATACATTGATACTCCAAGGACTACTCCTCAGAGTTTATATTCAGTCTCAGCTGCTATGTTTGCAACTAGACACACCATCTAGATAAACCCAGAATACTTGCAAAGCCTCCAAGGGCTTAAAACAGGACATCAGTTTTACTGCAGGGCTGTGGGAGGCTCCTGCTCACCCTGGCTTTTGCCTGTACAAACTTTATATTCTGCATACTAACTTAATTCAGGGTGCTGGCACCAGCAAGCTTTGCTTTTCAGTACTTCAATACCATTACTGCTTCTTTCAAACACAGGAATACCAATATCTAACTTGTGGCACTAAATATAAAGTGGTCACTCATTTCTCAGTCCTACCATCCTTTATAAGGGTTGCTCTTCTCTGATAGCATCTGTTCCCCTTCTTATCTCACTGATCAGCAATAAACACTTACGAAGACACAGACAACTGTAGTCATCTGAAGTACTAAAGGACAGCAAAGCATAAATAGAAGCAACCCCTGGAGATGGTTTTGGTCTAAGTAGCATTAATTTGCATTTTGAACTAACACAAAGGATCAGATGTCATTACAACATAAAGACCATCATCCAATTTCCTTACACTTCTTCATTAAATTCCAGGTCTCCATCGCAACAGTGCAGAACAGTGAAAGAACAACACAGCTGAAAGTGACACTCCACTTAACACCCAGAATGTCATGGATTTCATCTAATTTAAGTAAAAATGAAGTCACATTCACAAGTTCCCAATCCAAACCTGAAACAGTAGACAATGTATTTATGGTGCTGCAGATAAAGTGAAATGTTACATACGGATTCCAGTGTTCTTTGGAGATCTTGTACAAACTGCCAAACATAATTGGTAGAATTTTATCAATGTTCTCCTCTATCAGGCTAAGAATATATTCGTTATTCCAGAAGTACAAAGCTCTTTCTGCAACCTGAAACACAAAGTTAAGGGTTCATAACCATAAAATAAGTTACCACAAGGTTTGTTTGGGGCTTTTTTATACTTATTTTATTTACCTGAAAATGTGAACTTGACACACTCTTGGATATTTGCTTAAATAAAGGCTCTTCTATTTTTTTGAATTGTGTTGGTTCTATAACATCTAAGATTTCTTCAATTTCACCTAAAAACATTACCTGTTTGTTTAGAGAGGAAAAAAAAGGAGGAGAATGTTTCATATCACCACTGTAAACAGAAGCAAACATAATACAGCTTATACATTAGTCATGAATCCTGCAAAGAACACTTTTTGTCATTACAAGGCATTTAGATATTCACAGGGGTTTTGCAGCCTAAAAGAAGTCAATCATCACTCTCAGCTAACAGGTTACAGCTCTCCTCTTGGACTTCTTTAGTGCAAATGCTGAATACTTCACCAAACTGCTTCTGCAGAAAATGGGGTTTTACAGTAAAAAAAAAATAGGGCACCTTATTTCAAGAATGGTTGCAGAGATTATCAGAGATCACCAAAGTAGCTTTTGAAGTGATAAGCAGTTAATTCCCATAAAAATTGCAACCGGCAGAACTCTGTGTAGCTGGCACATAATAATTTATCACCACTTGCAGAAAAAGAGACAACAGTGTTAAGGGACCCACTTTTAAAGAGCTGTTGGGGATGGAATCCAGTGGGATAAATCAAACTCCTGTTTTTTAAATTCATTTTAACTACACAGAAGAAACCAAACTGAGTCACATGACAAAGGTGAGTGCCTCAAGAAGCTTCAAGAACTGCAAATTTTCTGCAAGATCACTTGAAGAGCACAGCAGAGAGAAGGTTTTTGAATCTGCCCCACAAGATTTTACATCCCAGCAGATACCAAAAATGAGACACAAAACCAACCTCTTTCTGACTGCACGTTTTTGGCCAAAATTTGAGCAGTCCTCTGATTACCTGTATGAAAAATAGAAACACGTTAAAGCCGGGCAAGTTTCTACCACATACTTGATAAGGAAAAACAAAAGTACTGATTTGCTTTTCCTTATCCAGAGGTTCAATGAAAACTGAATAAACACTCATTTAAATGTTTGTGTTGTTCAGGTTATCAGAATAACTCAGACCCTTATCACTTTGTGTGCCTGTGATTATCCATTCACACTCTGCTCCCATCCCAGTGCTCACTTTAATTGACAGGATGCTGATCACATCAAAGCATCACAAAGTGAAGTTAACCCCCTGTCAATAAATCTCATAGAATATTTTCTGTCTTCTACTCATCCATACTTTGGGAAGCACCTGTCTTGGCATCAAAAGGTTTGAAGCCTAAGAGGGAACAATAAATGCTGACAGGGCTCTACAGAGGAGCCATGGCCTCCAACTCTTTTCTCTGCTACAATTTGATGTGTTAGACTGGAAACCAAAGTAAGAAAGATGTGAACTTACTAAGGAAATGTATTCTAGTATCTACATTTGAAATTACCTTACACAAGACTGGAAAAACAAAACCTTTGGGAAAATTAATTGGAAAGTACAGCTCCCAAGAGGAATGGAAGGAATACAGCAAAGAAAGGCTGGAGGCATTTTTCCTAGAAATAAACATCTCACATGGCATCTAAATTACAAAATGAACTCTGGCTTTAAAAAAAAAGCTGCAACTATATTCCAGAAGCAGAAACATTCTCAGAGCCTTATAAACTTTCATTCTGAGGAAAGGACCTCTATTTTTTTATGATACAACAGCACCTAATCAATCATATCCAAAGGGAAAACTTACTCAATTATTTAATTAACTTCCATATTTGCTTTTTGTCATGTTGATTTTTTTCCCTTCAGCTTTCCAACTGGCTCCTTTATTAACAACTACATGTACTATCAAAAGTGGCTTTCCAGAGTAAAATGTTAATATGACTAAAGTACACTCCCAGCACAAATTACTGCAAGAATTTTTAAATATACTTTGCTAGAGAAGAGACCCATATTCTTAACTTGATAAAGAAATAACATGTTCTGAGTATTACAGTGCATAGCTCAACAAGTTACCTATGCCTTGCTCCTCCTTGCTAGAGTATCAGCTTCCAGCTTCACTCTGCCTTTATATTAAAAAGCTGATACCTGCCCTTTTATGTTCATGGATTCCTGCTTTTACTACACAAGATTAATATCCTTCCCTGAGCTACAAGATTCCCATGAAGTGGCTTACAACTGTAGGCACCTGCTGGAAAACTCATGTACAAGGACTGCACATTTAGCCACATTTCTTCCATGTAAAGGCCACTGCACTCAGCAGGGTTAGGTAACAAACTCTTCTTGTCAGCTCTGCAAACATCAGGACTGACCTGAGGCAGACTAACATAGCTACAAGAGCTTGGATTGAATGTCCTCCAAATTGACCCTGAGTGACAATCCCTGCCAGAAAAATAACAGTAAGGTATGTGTGAAGACAGCCTTCCGATGGAGTTCTTAAAATATTACTTGACCTAAAGCCAAGAAAAATTTCCAATGCTATCTCATCAGTTGCCCCAAATTTTAACATTTACTTTTCAAGCATTTCAGAAAGTTTCTTAAAGCTTCATTTCTTATCTTATTTAATTCCTTTATAAAGGAACCTTTACTATACAGCCAGAGTAACAACCAAAGCAAACACAGGCAGTGACTGCGCTGAGTTCTTGTCTCTTCTCCAGCCTGAATTCACCTCTAACTGCTTAAGAAGCCACCACAATTGTCTAGACCACAGTCCAGATGAGCCTCAGAACTGCACTGTGGCACTGCTCTAAAGCCCTGCCTTCTTCACAGCAGTTTGGGCTTGGATCCTGCACCACACTTCCAGAAATTTGTGTCAGGAAGTTCCGACCTTGTCACGTCACCTCATTCAATCTTGCAGGTTTTCATGCAACATTACACGTTTTCTGCTCGCATGTCAACTTTAACTGTCAAAATGCCCGGGTTGTTTCCTCACTTGGCTTAAGGAATACAGGTTACACAGTTCCTTTCTCCTTGCCCTATCCCACAAAATAAGCTGATTGACCAGTGTGCCTGGGAACACTGCAGTGGAGGGGGAGGAAGATGCTTGAGGCACACAAGGCAAATCCAGACACCCTCCACCACTGACAGAGTAACTGGTCAGCTGAAATGGCTGAGCAGAAAACAAACTTCCACTCAAAGACCACTCAGTGAAGATCAATGTTCTGTTCCCAAAGCTGTTTATCTTTTTTTCTTTATGGAAGAAAAACAAAGGCCTTGCATAACCTCTTCATTTTTCTGTCACAAAAGGGGTATTTAAATATCAACATAGCCCCAGCAGAGATATTCCTGATTGTCCAACTAAAACCAGCTTCTTCTATAGCTGGCCTGACATCACTCTGTCTCCTCACAAGCTGCTGCACTGCCCTGAGCCTCTGTTCTTCATGGGCCCTGCCAAGGCCTGTGCATAAACCCTTTTCAGCTGAGCTGTCAGTATGTATCATGGGAGATTTAGTCTGGCAAAAGCCACAGATGCCTGAAGCACCTGAGTTTTGACTGCCAAGAGGCACCCCAGGAACTGAAGAGGCAGGACAGAAACACCACATTTGGAATTTCAGAGTGCTATCTGTCTAAATGAAGCGTTGTTATTCAAGGTTTATTTCGGGATTGTTTATTCCCTAAAATATTTCAACTTCATGCAGTGGCTAAGCACAAGCAATAGTACCAAAACCATTGAAATTTTAGTTTTTATGAGGAGAGAATACAGTCATGACATGCTTTCTCATCTGAGGTAGTTTGCATGATACCAGCAGTTCAAACTTTTAGTTAAATCTGTGCTCTATCTTGGCCACAGGTTAAGAGAGAAGTACCCTTTCAAACTCGGAATTTTCTTAACTATTCTAGATTTCATTCCCCCCCACCCTGAAAAAATCCTACCTATCCATCTTTAATCAGGATAACACAGCACTGCTGTACAATTCAACAGGTTACACTGCAATATTTAATTACAATTATAAATAGAAAGACATTCAACTGAAAAACACTTACAGGCTCTGTTAAAGTTGTATCTTTTTCCAGGAACTGTACAACACAATAGGCGAGCTGGAATGTAAGTCATATGGTTATTTAGTTTAAGCAGACACTGTTTGGACATTGCAGCATTAGTAAGTGTCACAACTTCTAATGGAAGCACTTCAGATCATGGGGGCAGACCCAACCCAAGACACCCCTACACAGCCATTTCATATTAGTCCAAACTAAACAAAAAAGCAATTAAAGCAGCAAGATATACAGACCTGCTCTATCTTAAAAAAACTTCCTGCATACCAAAAATCATCGTCTTTTTTCAGCCCCAAAAATTATTTTTAAGCTTGGCAGATATTTCCCTAACTCAGATCCCATATCCAGACAGATTTTTCTTAACATCAACTCCTGTATTAACATTACAAAGCTATCACTTTCAAACATCAATATTGGGGTAAGAAAGGCCATACTTCCAGTAAAAAACAAGTTGTGACCCCGGTTTGACTGAGCACACATTGCACACTGCTCAGGTACCAGACATCTACAGCACACAACATTCAGTAGAAAGATTACAAGTGAAAGAATTTGAACATATTCCAAGGCCACAAGGGATCAGGCAGCTGTTGCCCAGCTGAGTCCTGTCCCAGCACAGCAATGGCCAACAAGTGCCTGTGGAAAGGTGGAAGGAGTGGGGAAGCACAATGGGATTAAGTCACCAGCACTGCTCTCCCAGCCTCTCCTGGTTTCTGTGCAGGGCCTGCTCAGGCCAAGGATATTTAATGTTATCTAACTACTTGGAGTTTAGTTACTGAGCACATAGTTCAGTAAGTAAACAACCATCCCATGCAGAAACCACACAATAATCCTATTACTGAACTAGTTACAATCCTAGATTCCATTAAGACTGATTTTTAAAAGTCACAGTATTTCACAATATAAAGCAAAGACAAAAATTATGTAATATGCATTACATTTCAATACTCAGGATGCTTGAATTTAAGCATTCCCCTTTTTTTTTTAAATCTCTTATGGCAAAGCAGATAATTACAATGCCGTAATTGCAACAGGTCTAATTAATTTCTTTTGCCCTTAGGCTACTGATGCATTTGTATAGATTCAAAAAATAATAAATGTCACACATTAATCTCGTAAATCCCATTATAAGTGTATATTCAGTACAGTAATGCTTTACTGTTCAAAGACACAAAGACTCAAGCTTAATTCATCTTTATGGCTTTAACTTTTAAGTGTAGGCTCTACTTTACTCAGCAACAAAGCAACCAGGCCACTTGGGATTGCAAAGGAGATTTAACACTGGCTTAGACCTTCAGGATAAAATGAATCACACAGTGCTGTGTGTGCACCTGGCAACAGTGTTTTATGAAGGGACAGAGGAGTGGTCTGGTCAGCAGGACAAATGTACTTTCAGGTACAGCTGAATTAATAGGGCCCTTTCAGTAGCCATGAACTGGATCAAATATATCCCCCCCCAAAAAAGGGCAGCTTGCTGCACTGATCTGTCAGTGAGAACACCTTTGGGAGGTGACTGGGCCCTTTCATTTCACTGACTCATTTCATGTAGCAGCAAGGCAATAAATCACAAAGACAAGTGATTTGATTAATTTAAAACTTCATATGAGAATCAGGAATTAAGTGAGCTCTTCACTTGATCCTGTTTGTGGGCTATACAGTCATAATGATTTCCCTTTAATTAGAAATCCATTTTCTTGTATCTTATGTCTGTATGGAGCTGTACTAGGGAGCTAAGTTACAAAGCAAGTTTTAATTAGCCACAGCAGAATGACTTCCAAGTTTACATCAACCATATTCAATACTTGAAGTGCCATATGTCTGGAAAGGATACAAGATTATTCCTCAAATGAAATGCTGAATGTCTCTGGCAAGTATAAGAATCAAAGTCAGCTGAAGAACTGCAGCATTCTGACAGCATGTCATGGATCTACATAATTCCTGGCTGATCCAGAGAGCTACTGTGCATTTCTGCCATTTATAAATGGCAACAACATTCTCCCTCCCACCCCATCACTGGTGGAGCTTTAGGAAGAAAAAAAACACTTCTGAAATAAATACCTGGCCATACCCAAGGTTCCTTTACACACAGCATTTAAGTTACATAAAGGAAATGACAACAGCACAAGGCCCTGGGATTAAATGAAGCTTAAAGTGTGACAAGACTACAAACAAAAAAGCTTCCAACTTCAGCTGCTAAGTCTTTGACTCACTGGTACATTCTTTCACTTGTAATATATGCCAAATATTATCTCAAAATTAACATTTGGATATAAGATCTGGAGGACTTTTTTAAAAAGGGACCGAACTTGTAAATATTTTGGAATATTGATATTGTAACACATAGTGCTTTAAATTTCATTAGTTTCAAATGTAAATACAAAAACCCCACCACACTTAAAAATAGGCAAAAGCTTACCTGTGCATGAAACAAAGCTAAGCCCTTTGCAGTATGCATGGGAATCAGAACTTTCATAAGGAACTGTTTGTGTTCTGCTTTCAGTGGCAGTGCAAAACCATTGATAATACTGTAAACATGAATAAGCAGGATTTATTTTTATTAAGAAAATATTTCTTCCTAGCAAGTCAAGAATTTCTGTAAGTTCAACTGAAACTCAATTTCTGATTCAGTTTTTAAACCTGATTATTTTGAAGCCATAAAATAGCTCTAAATGTACACAACCTTTAAAATGCTGGTATCATGAGAGTTTAGACTCTTGGTAAGGAATACCAGAGAACCACACTAGAAGCTAGATAATACTCATTAGATGAGCTGAAGTATTTTTATCATGACCTCCATTAAATAAAATCATCTACATTAAGTCTTGCTGTCTAATTGTAAAGCTTAGACAGATGTATCAGGAAGCTGATCCATTTCACCCACAATCACTAGCAACTTGCAGATAAAAAAGAACAGATTATACAGTTTTGACAGTGCAGTTTGAACACTTGTTTTGAGATTGCTGAACAACCTTTCCCTTCAAAAACAAAGTTTAAAAGTTGTCTCACTGATTCAGTCATCTTATATTTAGGAGTTGATGAGCTCTAGAACACATAAAAGTCCTTCAGGAAAAGGTTAGTTTCTTTTTGCCCTTTATATTTTCGGCAAATCTGAGAAAATAATGGGATCTCAACATTTGATTTTTCATGAAAATTTGTTCCACAACAGCTTCACTGTATTTGTATTTTCAGTTAGACCAATAATACAATTTTCTGCTGTGAAATGGGTGACAGTTTTGGAAAGGCAGTAAAAAACTACCAGAGGAAAACCTCAAAGTTAAATTTAAGTTAGAGAAATAACATCCAAATAAAAGGTAACTAAAAAACCCTAGCACTTACAAGGCTTTTCTGAATAGAACTGAAGGAAAACCAGCCTGCTGAAGATTAAAGCATTTCATTCAGTACGAGGGCAGAAGTTAACATTCATTTTCTCAATCAAAGAGCAAGTCATCTATCAGGTAGAAGATAAGCAAGAGTAGATAGGTCTGACAAACAAGCACCCTTGAGAAACATTTTTTGCCCACCATCTTTAAAACTTGCACTGAAAAAAGAACAATTTATTCTGTGTCCTAATTTGATATTCATGTGGTAACCCAGACAGTATTAGATTATCAGTGACTGCACTTCATTCATCACTTGTTACTGTAATAATTCTCTTCCCCCTCCATTCCCAAAGCAGAAAAGCTGAAGCAAACATTCACAATAATGTTTTATATTTTTTCGCTGTGAAATCAAACTTACCTTCCTAATATCTCAAGAAGTTCAGCAACACCATTGAAGTGCTCTGTTTCATATATAAACCTGTTACCAAAAAAGGCAACCATCAAAAATTGCCACAGAGGACCAGAGATTCCAAAGAAATAACCTTTAGTAAGCTTCAAACATTTGAAAGCAAGATCACAGACCAAACACAGGTCTTTTATTTCAAGAATAAATCACTGCACACCCAGACTGTGAAGGCAAGATCAAACATTCCTCAATCTAGTCACACACACACAGAGCATACCTGAGGAAAATGTTGTTTATCTGTTTCCTGATGAATGCTCTCAAACCGAGGAATTTTCCATAAATTCTATGAAGAACTGTCTTTAGGAAATCACGTTCTCGAGGGTCTTCACTGTCAAAGAGCTCCAACAACTTTAAAAATTAAATAGAAATGTATTACTTTTGAAAGACTCGAGATGTTTTGTTACTACCTGATTTGAATTTTATCTTTAATTTACAAGTCTGTATTAGAAAAAAATGCAATCAGTTTAACTGTACATTTTGTTTAGATATCAATAGTAGATTTTCAAAATCACATTTTTACTAAAGTTGATTTTTTCTAATAAACTCATCAACTTCATTCCTTTCCTGTGTACAACAGACACCGAAGTCGTTCCAGTAACTATTATACTATCAAAATAAAAATGCAACAGCAAACATGAGATTATCAAACTGTAGGTAAGTGGTTTACCCTTGTTATTTAAGAAATCATAATGAATCAAATCCATATCCAATATTTACAATTTCTTAATTAACATCCTTTACTGCTTATCTCAAAACAGTACTTGTGTCTTGATGGCCAAGCAAAAGCATTGAAGAACTGCTAGATTTCTTGGCTTACTAGGCAAGAAATTTTACAATTAAGGAGGGGTCATAGAATAAGCACAAGATATGTAATTATTAACCAATTCCCTATTAATACAGACTAAATGCTGCAAGAAGCTTACAAAACTTTCCACACACTTTTTTCTTGTAGAAAGTCTTCCAAGGATACAGAAAAGACCATGCTCACTCAAAGACATAAAAAAAATACTCCAATCACATTACAGACCATAATTTTGTTATTTTTTTTAACCCTGCATGCCCAAGCAACAGCACATTTAGGAATGTTAGCTGCCTTGAGCAGGACAGTAACAGCTCAAGCAGTCACCAGAGTCTCCTGCTCAGGTCTGAGCTTAGGTATGTCTGTACCAAGCAGCACAAGGGACTGGAAACAGCTGTTCAGGAACTTGGTTCGGGCTCATTTCAATTTTATATTTAGCAGGAATTTCTCAGGGTCACTACTCCACGTTTTTTCCCATATATAGTTAGCTGTTGGTTGCATTGTCTCTATCTTGTACTCTAGAGAAAGATCAAGTGAAATGTCAGGAACAAACTCTGCAATGCTGCTCCTAAGGACCACAGGTCAATTTGTAAACTAGATACCCACAGCCAGCAGCTGTGGCTCAAATTTTGTGTGTAAGTTGAATAAAACTGAGAAGAAGGAAACACTTGTAAACAAGAACAGCAGAACCATAAAATAAGTGGAAATTAAATGCAGTCACTGAAGGTAGGGAGGGAAAGGACTCATCTTGTGGTTTTACTTTTCTTTGCTGTATTGTGATGCCCTGCCAGCACTCGTTCTTCAGACACTGAGCAAACAAGTATTTTGACAAACAAAATTTGGCAAACAAATATTTCGACATAGTGGAAAAAAATCCCCACTGAATTCACCTTGAACCAAACATTGTTATTGCATTCTACACCATAATTCCCTGAGAAGTTATATTTAATATGAAATCTCACTTCATTTTCTTGCTCATAGTTGCTTTGCCTGGTAAAGCATGGCTTTCCTAAGTAATTTCTTACTTGATTTTCCTTCCGTGGTTAATACACAATAGTAAAGAGAATTACACTATCTAGACACAAGAAAGGAGGTGTTGAAACACATTTCATGTACAATAAGTACATTAACTTTTTACAAGAAAAAAGCTTGCTGTAAGTTTTCCCATGGTAAAACTATATAAAAATCAAACACGGAAGGACTACAAAAATATAGTCACCACACTGTTGATTTGACTGGAATTAAGTTACAAATAATGAAAAACAGAACTTGACAAATTCCAAATATTTTGCACTGCAAAGCAGTGAGGTTGATATCCAAAAACTAAGTGTTCCTGAAGTTACCAATTACATATAGCCCCTGTGGTATGATGTGCTGTTTATTTAGTGTTTGGCAGAAACCACTGCTGCAACAACTGAAATTTACCCTGCATCAACAGGAAAGCTTTAAGAGTCCACCTGATAAATTAAGCTCGAGAGGAGATCTTTAAATCCCACTTTCAACTTCACAACTCCCCTCTTACCTGCTGTACAAATCTCTGGTCAATGTATCGCTTCGCAATGCTGGGCTGAAAATCCGGGCTCTCCAAAAACCTCAGGAAAAACTCATACACCAACTACAAACATGGAAATGAGAAGTCTGAAGTTAGTTAGTACACTATAACACTGATCTTGGCCTTGTCACCACCACCAAAGTCAGTGGGACTATTCACATGCTCAAAAAGTACAGAAGGAATCAAGGCCTAACACATCACTGCTTAACCACAGCTTCTACTAGAATTTACTGAAAGAATTACACTAAGTACCCAGGACACTTTAATTCCCAGGAGAGCCAAAGCTTAATAATCTACTGAAAATACCACTAGTGGACAAAAAACCAAGTTCTAAATGTTATATTCCTGCCATGTTAAGAACTTATTACAGAGAAGTAGGTTACCAAACATTTAGCAGCACTGACAGTTAAATTAAGTGCTCTAGCATTACATAATTCCTTAAAGAGATGAAGAAAAATCTAAGTGCTCCTGAAATTAAGTTTTGACCACAAATTATAATATCCATTATGGCTTGTAGCACATTATTTCTACTTAGTTCAAGTTCCTATTTGCTACAATCCCACAATGCCCAGAGATAAAAAACCTGACAGGAGACAGAGCTACCAAAGGCCTGGGGTAGCAGAGAGTGGCATGAAGAGGCTAGAGTACAAGTCCCATATTTTGGGGTTCATCAAAAGTCCAAGACAAAACACTGCACTTCCATAACAATGGCAGATTAATAAAGCACACAGAAGGCATCTCTTCACTAAGACAGAACTGAGAGGAAAGATGCCTTATATTTAGATTACATTCAGAGGTGTTCATGTTCTCAATGCCTATTTCATAACTCCATATAATGAAACAACTGATTAGTAATTATATTACATTGCAATTTAGGTACATCATGCCATCACTGACTGGGCTTCTAAATAAAACCCACGCAGAGCTCTGCTCATACTCACAGGCATGAATTTCAACTATTAGCACTCTGAGTACTTAACTAAACTGCGAGCAAACACCTGAGTAATTCATAATTATAATTAGGAACCTCACTGCAGAGAAATGCATGACAGTAAGTGCTTTCATGTAGAACATTTGAGCTGACAGTTACTTATGCATAGCCTCAAGGAGAGTGTGCTGTATCTGCAAAGCAGAGCCTCGGAAACTCAAGCTACCCTTCACTTTGGCCCCCTCTGTCAGATTTTAAGAAGGGCTTTTCATAACTGCAGTTTACATTGAATAACAGGATTGTTAGGATTGGGAGGGATCTCTGGAAATCATCTAGTCCAAC
>WAAE01014010.1:8218-103273 GCA_013400495.1 Nicator chloris | reverse complement strand
AGTGCCCTGAACTCCGACACTGTTCTGTGTCAAACCATGATGTTTTCCTGTTGTGCCTTCAGTTCTTCTCTCTAGATCACTGCAGGTGCGAGGGGGAAGGGGAAGTGGGAGTGAGGGAGCAACACAAGATTTGGAGTGATTCAGTGGGAACACTAAATTGGGGAACAGCATTCCTGAACCATGACAATTCTATTTGTCTTAACATGAAATGGAGGAAGATGATGGTTATAAGGAGCATGTCATCAGCTCTGGTACATAAGAGACTGTAAATCTCTAATTTAAACTGGCCTGTGCAGAATTTTGTGGTAACTGAAATAGGGTAGACAGGGTTTACAGTTTTTCCAACAGCTTACGGTTACTTACATGTACAGCAGGGAAGATTATACGGGGAAACTTTTTCTCAAAAGTGCAGGCAGTGCAAGCATATAATTCCCACCACCTTCCTTCAGCACACTGTATTTCTTTTCTGCCTACTCTTTCCTATGGGAGAAAAGTGGCCGGACTAGAAGATTACTGCTTCTCTGTTTGCTCCCTTGAAGACTACCAGAATTATGCCATGGCTGTGTAAACAGCACCAAAGGAGCAGAAAAGTGTCCAGTATTTCTATGCTAGGTTTTAAGGCAATGAAGACTTCCTTTGCACTTAAAATAGTAGATGTGTGTTGAAGACAGCAGTGCTAATGATAAACCAGACTTTGGGAAGGACATTTATGTGGGGTTACCTGCTCTTTTGGAGTAGCAGAAAAAGGCTGGGCCTTTCAGCAGCTCACTCAGATGCAGTGAGAAGACTGGTGGAGTGGCACAGTTACAACCTTGTGGTTCAGATGTTGCGGGTGGTTTTTTTGCCTTGATGATCTTTGCATTTCTATCACAGTGAGGATCCCAGTAGGCACAGTAGTAAGTAGCAGCATCATGTGGAATTACATCTTTTATTGTAAGAACACATTGCTTCTGGACAGAACTTCTTTCAACCATGTATCTATTTGCTTGAAAGCCACTTTCTAAAGTAACTTTGCCTCCTGAAACAAACAGAAGCCTCTTAGGAGCTTCACCCTCCTTCTGCTTATACCAGTGTATGACGATGTCATCAAAATTTGCCTTTAATGTTTGAATTTCACATGTCATCCGTGCACTTTTTTGGAACTTGGTGATGGATATAGGACTCTGCATGGGAATTTCCTGTGTAAATCCATCTAGGAAAGAGAAAACAAGAAATTTTGTCATTAGCTGGAATTCAGGGATTTGGAAAGGTGCCTGTTAGCAAAGCCATTGGTGCCTGCAAGGAAAGGTAGGAAAATAAGGAAGTACTTACAAGACCAAGAGGATGTGGCCACAAGCACTACCAGCAGCAGCATGTTTGCTTGTCACGCTTTGCTCTCACTGAGATTCAGAGGAGAATGAAAACGACTCCAAATGGGAACTGTGTTGTATGGAAGGAGGAGGTGGCTCTCTTGAATGGTCTTCAGGGATGAATCTTCTACGTGCAAGCAGATGGGGTGTCTTTGCAGAAAACCCTCTCCAGGCTGCCAAATATTAAAATTGGAAAAAAGGCTGTAGTCCTGTTTGCTTTTCAAGTAAATATGGGAAATATTGATAAAATCTAAGGATTGCGGCCCTATAAAACTCTAGTCAAAGCAACTGAGAAAAGATTGCAAGCAAGAGCATGTCCAGATTTGTATGGCGGAGTGAAGGTTTTAGCCTGGAGTTTACCCTGGTAGGCAGTGAGTGCGTACTTCATCTAAGGGGTGTAGAGAGGTGCACAGTGTCAGAGCAGGTGAAGACTACCTTTTGCTGCTTCAGCTTAGTCACCTAGATGCAAGGTGCAGAAGTGCCCAGGATGCCCCTGTGCTGTTACTGCCCTCCACCAAAGCTGAAGACCATCAACCTGCAGTGACTGCAGTGAGTGCAGAAGCTCAACTGTGGGGACTTTGCTTTGGTTTAGGGTGTGGGAGGAAATGCACAGCCGCAGGATTTCAGTTTCATAGCTTAGCTGAGATGCAAACACTTCTTGGAGAAAAGGCTGGAAAATAAAAGAGAACAGCTGTTGTGAACAGCCATTGCAGAGAGACATCTTGATGAATGGGTCTAATGCTGTGAGGTCTCCCCTGTGACTGGTGAGCCTGGGCTGTTGCTGAATGGGAGTGAAGATGGGTTGCTTTGTTCTCCCTCCTGCTGGCAGTTGACCACATACAGCATGCTGGTGGTAATCACATTGCTAAGTGGTTTGGAAAGGTGCGTGTGAATGCAGAGCTCTGAGGAGGGTTAGGCAAAGAGAGACAACTGCCTCTGTGTGGTGGCAATAGAAATAATCTCCCTCTTCCCAATAAATAGATGTGGGAAGGCCTGTTTAGTTTTCCATCAGGCCACCCGGAGGTGAAGGGAGGGAGAGCCAAGGAAGAGATCACTTATCCCAGCAGTTGCTGCATGGGCAACTAGAGCTAGTCAGTGAAAACTGCATTGGCTATGGTATATTGAGGACCTGAAATCAAGCTGCTGTTGCCAAAACCTCCCATGTATGAAAGAGCAGCAGTACATTGCTATTCTTCTGATCACAAAGCGGAAATCTGTCAGGCACCTGATTCCAGATGAAGAGTAAAGGAATATGTCAGTGACTGGATCACACGTTTAAATGCCTAATTTACAGACACTGTCTAGGTTTTGTACTGTAAGCTTTCTAACACAGTAAATCTCCAAGCAGGAATAATTACTGGCCAAACATGATAGTGTCTATGCCAAGAAGACACATGCAGTGGCTGGAATATTGTTTTACAAAATATCTTTCCAGGTTCAAATTATCACTAAATAGACTTGTCACTGATGAAATGGCCAAAATCTATTTTGTGAAGGTCTTTGTTATCTAAAGTTATCTAAATAACTTCCTCCTTGTACATAAATGCTGGCTAATCCTGATCACCTTCTTCCCCTTCCTGTCTGTAAATGGTTTCCAGGATTAGTGGCTCCTTCTCAGACTGAGATAGGGCTAACCTGACTGTAGTTCCCTAGGTCTTCCTTTTTCTCTTTCTTGAAAATAAGAGTGACATTTGATTTCTTCTAGTCTTCAGGAACCTGTGCAGCTTGTTGTGACCTTCCAAAGGTAAATAAGAGTGTCTTTGCAAAGGCACTGGCCAGCTGCCTCAGCATTTGTGAGTACATTCCATCAGGCACCATGGACTTCAGTGTGTGCAGTTTAAGTGCTCACTAGCCTGATCCTCCTCCACCAAAAGCTATGTCTTTCTTGCTCCAAACTTTCTGTCTGGTCTCAGGGGCCTAGGATACCTGAAAGCTATTCTTATGGGTAAATGCTGAGGCAAAGGAAATACTGAGTACCTCAGGTTTTTCCAAGTCATACACCACCAGTTTCCCTGCCCCATCCAGCAGCTTTCCCTCATGTTTCTTTTGCTACTGCTGTATTTGTAGAATCCTTTCTTATTCCCCTTTACATTGTTTGCCAAATTCAATTCTAGCTTGTTTATTCCTTTCCTAAGCCCATTCCTGCATGGCTGGACAGCAGCTCCATACTCCTCCTGGTTCATCTGCCCCTGATTCCCCCTCTTTTATGCTTCATTTTTATGCCTGAATAAGTCAGCAGCTTTTTCTCACTCTTGAGGTACTCCTGCTGGCTCTAGTTGGTTTTCTAGGTGTCAGACTGGACCTTTCTTGAACTTGGAGAAGATTCTTGGATATCAACTAGCACTCCTGAATACTTCTCTCCAGGGTTGTAGTCAATATGATGCTTCCAAGCAGATCTCTGAAGAACTTTAAAGTCTGGTGTCCTGAAGTCCAGGCCTGAGGTCCTGCCTGTTGCCCTGCTGCCCTCTCATGAGTCTGAATGCCACTGGCTCATAGTCACTGCAGCCAATGCTGCCCTGACCTTTCCATCCACAACAAGGTCCTTATTGGCTGCCCAATCACCTATGTCAAGAGGTTGCTGCCAACTCACTCCTGAAGCCTCCTAGACTGGTTGTGAGAAATTCTCAGATCCCACAATACAACAACAAAAGGCAGGGTGACTGAAGTTAACATCTGAGGTCACATGTACTACAACCTATTTTTCAAATAGTTGCGGAGGACAGAAACATACATAGCAAGATGTTATATACTCAAATCACATAGAAACTTTAGCAAAAAAATGTTCAGAGCCTATAAATCCAACACTGTGGAGGTATTTGTGCTCATTTTTTAAAGGATACTGATGTGCACTCCAATTCAAAAAATGTAAGACATAAAAGCATCTCAGTGTTTTGACCTAGCTTTCAGAAAAATGCCAGCTTTCCTGGAACCAGTCTTTGATAGTAGAATCTAATTTCTAAAACTCAGCACACTTAACCCAAAGGCTCTGAGAGTCTCTGCTTGTCTGCGGCATAGCTCATGGCTGAACATTTCAATTTCTGTCTTGGACATATCAAATGAGGAATTGTGAAAACCAATAAAATTAGGTTTTCTGGGCTGTTGTAGGACTTTTTAGTGACTGAAATGCAAAGGAAGGCAAAAGAAAAATATGAAGGAGGATGTGCAAGATCAGCTGGTCTATCCCCTTCTTTCCTATTCCTATATTTTTTCCACGAGAAAATACTGAAGGATGTAGAAAGAAGTTGCTCTGCCTGCTAGGATTCTGGCAGAGAAGAGAAATCTACAACTCACACACAGAGACAGACTGTGTTCACTGTCAGGTAAGTGTTTTCAGTAAAATCTAGACTTCATTTTAAGAGCAATGTTTCATATATATATCTTAAAGTGACAGGAAGGCTTCACTTTCTGGATGTTGCAGATAAATCTGAGTACTGAAGTAATATACTGATTGTCAACATCATATATTTAACACTTGTAATAAGTTGTTTTTCCTCTCCTGCTGCAAAAAAATTGTGAAAGGGGTGGAATAAGGAAGTATTTGAATTTTTAGCAGAGTTCACAGCTTGCGGTTCAGAGCACAAAGAGTCTTTTTGTGAGGCTTATCTTTGCCCAACTAATGCTGTGGTGCCTTTGTAAAACCAGTATGCACAGTAATAAATGCCAGAATCCCTCAGGGTTAAAGAATTTATCATGAGATGATATATGGGCTGACTAGGATCATTCTGAACTTGAAATCTATTTTTATCGTTGTTGTCATCAAAAACAGTTGTCCCTCCAGACTCGTACAGTATCCTCTTCGGTGGCTTTCCAGGAAGCTGCCTGTACCAGTGCACGATGTTTTTGTTCCCCAGTCGACATGACAGCCTGGCAGACATGCCCTTCATCTGCTTCTGCAGCTCTGGGGTTTGCACTGGCACTGACTGCATGTCTACACCTGGAAGTGAAAGCAGAGAAATTGCATGAGGGGAGAAACTCCTGGAGTTTGGAACCAGGCCTATGTCAACGGTAGACAGAAAGGAGAGAGGAGAGGAAAAAGGTCTTACAGGACCAAAATGAAGTTGCAAGAAGGACTGGAAACAGCAACATACTGCCTGTGCAGATTAGACCTGAAAATGAAAGAAATAGAGACACAAATGTTATAAAGCCCTTCAGGTGGACAAAGCATTGAATGACTGGGAGGAGGAAATTACTCATTCAGCACATCCAATAGTCGTTCTTCAACGCACTACCACAGAGGGTGTTAAATTTCCTGACAAGCTAAACCATGGCAAGAACAGCATAAAAAGGACAAAAATTACTCAATCTGAAAAAAAACTTCTTTATCTATCTACCTAGTACACTTATATAAGACTTGCCTACTGAGCACACACAAAAAAACTCAAGTTGTTCAGCCTGGCCCTTCACAAGGATGTTGTTCTCTTCTCAGACACCTCAAAACCGTCCCAGAAAAGTGTTCCACCAGCCTTTCCTTAGAACCTCAGAGAATCATAGGATAATAGAATGCTTTGGGTTGGGAAGGACCTTAAAAATAATCTAGCTCTCACTTCCATCCCATGGGCAGGGATGTCACCCTCTAGGTCAGGTTTCTCAGGGCCCCGTCCGACCTGTCCTTGAACACATCAAGGGATGGAGTATCCAGATCTTCTCTGGGTTGTCTGTTCCAGTGCCTCATGACTCTCAGAGTAAAGAACTTCTTCCCAACATCTACTTGAAAGCTCTTTCAGTTTGAAACTCTTCCCTGTTCTTCTACCATCTGCTCACATAAAGATTCCTTTTTCATAAGTGCCCTTTAGATACTGGAAGGCTTCAATAAGGTCTTCCCTGAGCATTTTCGTGTCCAGGCTGAACAGCCCCAACTAGACCTTAACTAGGCCTGTCACTAGCAGTGTCTGCCAAGGTTCAATACTCGGCCTAACTTGTTCATCAATGACTTGGGGGAACGGGCAGATGTCTCCTCAGTTCACTGACGTCATGAAGTTGGGAGGAGTGGCTGATACCCCAGAGGGATGTGCAGCTCTTCAGATGGATCTTGACAGGATGGAGAGATGGTCAGGCTACTTCCCACCTGAGGGCATCTGCCTGCAACGGTGTGGAAAATGGTCAGAGTTATACAGTGTTGCTTTAAGTCAGTGTGGAATTTATGAGGCTAGTTAAAGATAACATGAGCTGGGCTCTGTGGTGCTCTTACACCTGGCTGGAGCAAGGTCTCACAACCAAAGGATGCCGGGGGCGAAGTGGTCTCACAGCCCTGTGTTGTTTCAGTGAGGCACAGAGGAGCACCTGCACTTATGTATCATTCCTTGCCCTCACTCTCCCTCCACCCTGAAAAGTGAGTCTTGTAAATCTGGTCTGATGAGAAGAAAAGGCACACAAAAACTCTCTGGAAAAGATCAGATGGCAAAGGATGCCTCAGACACTGGAGGGGGGCTAAAGTGTTTATTTTACATCTTGTGTTAACTATAAATTCTGACCAGAAGAAAGTGACACTCTAATTGACATATTTCACTTTCATGCCCCTTGGAATGCAAATGAGGAAGAACATGGGACATGTAATATATGTATGACCAAAGTTACCAAACCCCATGTGATTGTTCCATCTCATTGGAGAGGGCCAAAAATTTATAGCATAAAAGGGTGGCTTTGGGGCAGAAGGAGGTGGAGGGGGCAGAAAAAGGTTTTGCCTGCTTCAGGTTGGTCGAAGGACTGTGTCTCTCCTCCTCTCCTGAGGGGAAGAATTTTGGTTAGATTTGCACCTCCAATTTGCATAGGAACAGACCTAGGAATACTTAATTATATTTGTCTATCTATCTATTATCTATCTATCTATCTATCTATCTATCTATCTATGAAAAAACAGGCAGCTGTTAATTTCACTGTGCATCAAGAATTACAGTTACATAAAATGCTGTGTAAACATTTGATTGCACTGACTAACCATGACACATTTCTTTTGAAGATCTTTGCATTCCTTTAACTCTCTCAGGTTGTTTCATGAAATAAGGAGTTCCACTGGCAGTAATGTCTTGCCAACAGTGAGACAGTTGGACCTCTGTGTAAGTGCCTGCCTTCCTTGATAATGGGGTTGTAGCACCAAATAGGAAAAATACAGCTGGTGGCTCTTTTACAAGACAGCCTCAGTGGCTGTGGCAAAACCAGAGTGAAGCATGCATTTCTACCAGGCAGGTATTTGCTGCCCCTTGGTTTTTCTTGTACTTTCCCTGATTTCAAAAGCTGAAAATGTGACCCACAAAGACTTTATAGCAAATGGTCGCTTGGGCAGCAGCCATCATACATCATGCTCTTCCCTGAGAAGAATTTCACATTTTCTGACCCAAAGGGGAGAATCCTCTGGATCTTTCTTAGCACTGTACACAAATAAATAGCACTGTCACGATAAATAGCACTGTCAATAGCACTGTACCCAAATAAATCTCATGTTACAACTAGTACAGAAAGTTAATATTCTTCTGTAGTCCTAGTGATAAATACCTGAGTTTGTGTCAGGTCCTGTAGTGCAGATATGTTTACAATGAAAGGACAAAAAAAGAACTCTCATGGACAGGGGGTTGTGAATACCCTTGCCACATGAAATTCCTCTGCAGCTCTCCTCACACCTGTCTAGGTAAGCAGTGCTGTATCACCATTTCTGTGTATTCTCTGGTTTAATCTGCAGCTTGTCCTTGTAAATGGTCTTCACAATTCTTTCTTGGAACAGTATTTTCAGGTGTTGCCCAGTGGAATAGATCCTGGTCTATGAAAGTCATTATCATCACAACCATTAAGATGGGAGTTACTACTAATAAGTATCACCTGTATCTCCACCATCACCTGTATTCGAAGCTTCCCAGGCTAGATCTTAAGTGCAAATATCCTTCTCCTATGGTCCCTCCCCAATACTGCTTCATTTTTGCTTTCTCAGACTGTATTTGGGAAAGCATCTGTATTGTTCAGAGATGGTCTGTGTTACTATATAATTTAGCTGCAATGCCATCACTCACAGGAGTGCTCATTTTCCCCAGCACAGAGCATTATACCACCTGAGTTGTGGCACATCTTTGTTTTTCTCCTTGTCTGATAGTCATGTGTCCTAGGGTNCTGCCCTGGACTGAGAAGACCAGAGAGGTACCTGTGGCCCACCGGGGCCTGGCCCCCTCCCTGAGAGAGACACTGAGAGAGAGAGCCGAGTTATACCCACAGCAAGGACACTTTCATTCTGGGAATCCCTCTGGATCGGCGAGAGGTTTTATTGTTTCATATTATTCAATTGTTAATGCTTGTGGGTTTTTGTTTGTTAAATAAATAGTTTTTTCCACTTTTCTCAGAGGAAGTTTATTCTCGAAACAACTGAGAGGGGGGGCAGTTTTGGGCTTGCTTCCTGAGGATCCAATTTGGGAGGGTTCTTTCCCAAATTTTGCCCTAAACCAGGACATCATGTAAACATACGCAGCATAAATGTGCTGGGGTGTTTTAGAGGCAGGAAAATGCAATTAGGATTCTCTGTGTTTGACAGAAAGCCTGTCCCTCAGGGCACAGGCAGCTTTCTGTACAGGCTACCTGTCACCTGCTAATTCTGTGGAAATGCCAGTAGCAGGCACCTTAATCATTAGTGTTGATGTCGTGGATTGTGAAAGTGCAGAAGTTTGTATCTTTCTTCAAAGAAGAATACTTGTTGCTATAGGAATTGTCATCCTAAGAAACTGCACTGTGTCCGACACAGAATCTGTTCTGGAGATTTGGAGGGTACCTGTTGGTACCAATGTATAAATGCATACTGGAAGTCAGGAATACCCTCAGCTATACAGTCCATTGATGTAGTTGTCTTGTGTCCTCTGGTAATGGATATTTCTCTCTGCTTTAGAAGCACTTGTGCTTGTCCATCTAGAAAGGAAGAGAGAAAACAGAACAAATACCCTTAGCTTGCTATTCATTCATTCACACACATAAATGTGGGATGCTTCCTTCCACTGCCCTGTGTGATGGTGACAAAGAGAACCTATGAGACCGGGCTGCAGCCAGGGCCAGAAGAGGAAGCAGCAGCATCCTGAGGGCTCTTGCTTGTGTCTGCCCTCAGGAGGAAGTTAACAGCACACCCAGCAGGGGCAGAGCGTTGCAACTGAAGAAAGGAAATTACTCACTTGGGCCTTCGGAGAGGTTGTCCTGGCAGGTGTTTTTTGAGATAAAGCAGCCTGATTGATCCCTGCTAAATTAACAGTCAGATTATAGGTTTACACAAGTGGCACAAACCTCTCCCTCCCTCCCCTGCTCCCTCCTCTCCGCCCCCTCCCCCCCCAATTACCTAAACTCATCTACGAAGCAACTTTGTAGTCGGCAGCAAATTTTACCACTGCTTTTAGACTAGTTGAAAGCTTCTAAACAACACCTGGACTTTTCCTTGGTCTTTCAGAAATGGACTTTTCCTTAGATTGGCTGCCAATAAAACATAAAAAACTAAAACTCCAATAATGGCACTACATGAATTGGAGTGATGTGAAATTACTGCTCATGACACAGATTGAATATTAAAGACCAGGAAATATACAGCAGACATTTGGGAGCACAAAAGCAGGATTGTTGTGTTTGTGACTGTTTCTTGTCACATTAAGGTGAGATGCTACACCTCAGAGTGGCTTCTCCAAACGCTGGAAGGAATCACAATGCAAAGAAACGCAAATGCTGTGCAACTCCCATAGTTTAAATAAAGTCCTAGTTTAAAATAAAGACAATTAGGTAAAGAAAAATATAGAAATTATTTTGTGCAATTCAAAGTAATTTTTCAGATGCAAGGTCACTTCTAGTTCCCTTGAAAAGAAAACTAAACCAATTCCCCTTTTCCTTTTGTTGTCATGTAATTTTTTTTTCAAGACTTTTCACACAGATCCAGTAACTGCTGTCCTACGCTGTGCCAGGAATCTGATCTTTCAATCTCCTATGAAATGCAACTGGTGCCCCAGTGCTTAGTGTACTCTGGAGACCGGCAATATTGGCTCCTTTGGGATAGGAACACAATGGTCCTGTGACTTTATCTATATGTTGTTTGTCCATAAACAGAAAGAGCTGAAATCACTCAAAGGAATGTCTTTCTGTTTGCAAAAATAAAAACATCTGTTCTATAGCTGCAGTCTTGCTGTGTAGGGCAATGAGAGGAACCCACTGAAGTCAATTAGGAGACTTCTGTTTTGACCTAAATGAAAATTTGATCAACTCCAAGCAGAACACAAAGAGAAAATAAAACCAGATTCTCAAGTGACAGAGAAGTATAAAATGGATATATTGCATCTCCAGTCTTGACTGGTGCTTCAAGTTTATTTTCACTTATGACCTTCTATTCTGCCACACAAATGACAGAACTGGGTTTTATTCCAAAGATGTAGCTTGAAGGGTAGTGGGAACAGAAAGATTTTCCTGCTTTTAGCGGGATCTTACTTTTAGCCAAACCTGTCATCTTATAAAACCACTCAGAGGCAATCCATCCTGACCCAAAAAAGTCCTTTTTGCTGGCAAAGTGGAATAAAAGGTCTGCTGGTGCTGGCTGTAGTGTACATCTGCAAAGCTCAGCAGCATCTTTTGTATCTGCCTATCTGTGCAATCTGATTCGAAGATTTTGGGAAAAGTAGGGTGGCAGTGATCCTGCATGTTGTCAAACACTTCAGGTTCCTATTTGGAAAGTAGAGCATGTCTTTGTGCAGGTCCCCTGTGGCTTTCTACTACTGTGTATCCCAGCTAGCACAGTAGTAGGTGGCAGAGTCTTGCAGCGTTACTTTGCTCACTGTCAGGGTGCAGACAGATTTGCTGGCATCCTTCTCAACAGTGAACTTCCCCTCATCAGACTGGTTTTCAAGGAGAAACCTGGAGGATATGTAGGCAACACGCTTGGGAGCTGCATTGACCCTCATTTGGTACCAGTGAATAAAAATGCTGCTAAAATCAGGCCTGGAGACATGGCAGTTGATTAGCACTGTTTTGCCTTCTGGCTTGGTGATGGATATAGGGGTTTGTTGCAAGATTTGAGCAGAGCCACCTATGGCAATAAAAGAGAAAAAATAGAGAAGCTGAGATAAGAGAGCATCCCCTTTTCCACTGGTTAATGTGCAGTCAGTAGGATGAGCAGGGCACATAGAAGTACAAGAAAAAATAGTTGCCAGGAAGAAAGTGCTCAGCAACCACATAGTCACTGCTCTTCTTAGGGCTTCCTTACAGGCCCAGAGTCAGGGTCAGCCTCAAGAGGGGTGAAGCAGAGCTGAGTGGCAAAAAACTATCCTATGAGGCTGTGCCAGCTACAAGTTAAATAGTGATGCATGAGCCATTGCCTTTTGTTTAACTCAAACAGGAAGGACAAAACCAAACAGACAACCTCTGCCCCTGCCCCAAACCCCAAAAAACAATCATTTCCAAAACCTACCCTTGTAAGAAGAGAGCTCACTACTGAGAAAAACTTATTTTTTTCCTTCTTTTTTTTAAAAATTTCCACAGGCAATTTGCCTGGTTGATTAGAGTCACCTTTTTTTTTTCCTTTGCTTGTTGTGCTGTAAGCCCTGTTCTCCAAGATAAGGTACTAGACAGAGATCAGCTTAATTTCTTACTTCTCTTACAGACTGAGATTCTGTAGGATGATTTTTCATCACATGATGATACCTCCAAAATGCTTCCTTTAAAAATTTGTCCTATTTATTTTGAACATCAAATAGAATCCTGTAATATAGCTTCTACCAGAAATCCCTCTTTCTACAATCATCATTTGGAGTTATCCAGTATAGCAAAAAAAGTCCCCGTGTTTTCAAACTTTTACTGATGACTCCAATAATTAAAAAATCATAAATATACATCAAATGTATGCTCAACCAGCAAACATCTTCCATTTCCTGGCCCTACAGCTGCTGGTTTTCACATTACTCACAAGCTGGGATTTCTCTCTGCCTATCAAGGTCACTGTCTTCATAGTCAGGCTTTTCCCATGGTCTTGGTACCCTTTACAAATTTTAGCAGGCTGAAATGTATGTTTAGCTCTCTAGCTTAAATGGAGATGTTTTGTAATATAAACTTATATGACATGGCATCAGTAATAATATACTCATTTTGATGTTCTTATGTTCTGAAACCAGCAAGAGAGCCCTTTTTAGAACACTCTTTCTATGCATATAAAGTAGTTTACTAAATGATTTTTTAATCAAAATAATGATTAAAATTATTCAAGAGGTGATTGGCCCTTCCAAAGCCAAATGCAGCACATGGCATGTATTTTTATATCAGCTGACATTAATCAAACAAACCAGAATCTCTTTTAAAAAAAAGGTCGATACTGAGATCTGAAAACCTGCTAATGAATAGCTCTCTTACATGGCTATCTCCCATCTCCACTGCTTCCTCATCCAGCTCATCTGATAAAAAAGTATAATGAGAGTTTACTGATACTGTTGCTATTGGGGTTCTTTGTTTTTAAAGTAGAATCAAATTGCTTACACAAGATATAATTTTCCCAGCATCATTAAGTATTCCCACACTTCCATACTTTCTAATTCAGCTCCCAAATTTATTTGAGTTTCACATTCAAAGCCCAAGGGGTCTTCCTGTGTGTCTGGTAAGAGTGTATATTTAAGTCCCGTATTTCTGTAAATAGGTCTTGTTTGTACTTGACTTTTATCTGATAAATATACCACAGCTTAGCAGCTTCTTCCAGCTGCTTATTGATGGTGTGGCTTACCTCACATCACTTAACAGCCTCAGAGGGAGGAGTCAACAACCTAGGGAGGGACAGACAGCTTTGTGCAAAGTAGGATACTTTTTAAGATACCTCTCATTACCTCTCAGAAAGACTGCACTTGTATTGAACTGCTCTGGAGTAGCAAGAGGGTGATGCCTTAAGTTTTAGCTTTCATGATTTCAGATTCTGTACTGCTTAAGTGTGCAGTTCTAAGTCTCATATTAAGTGCTAGTAAGCTCTCTTCACAGAGTAGGTAGACAAAACAAATCTTTTCCCCTTGGAGACCAAGGACAACTTTCAGGCCCAAAAGCATAAACAACGGTGGACTGGAGGGAGGAACAAGAAGGACGGGACCTCACAACCTGAAGCTGTAATTGGACAATTAAACCCCAATATGCTAATGGGCCCAAACTTATAAAAAGGTAAAACCTTGTGACCAGGGGGCCATTTTGTGGCCATTTCGGGTCTGTCTGGGGTGTAGCCCCAGTTGGACTCTTGTTCTTTCAATAAATACCTACTTTATTCTCTAGCTCTGTCCAGTCTCTGTTTCAGGTCAGCCTTTCTAAGGCATCAAGGGGGCTGCAGCAGACAGTGCTATGTGGGTCCTAGAATCGCCCCTTGGAAATCACAGGTATATGCAGTCCCTTCTGTCTCCTGCCCAGGTCTTCAACTTAAGACAGTTTGGGAAGAACTCTCAGTTGGAGGTGGGTTTCTCTCATTAGGATTCCCCAGCATTTACTTTGCTCTTCCCAATTCATGCAGGGGCATAATTTTCTTTTTCTTTTTCCATTTCTCTGGGTTTTGCATTTGTAAAGTTGCTTATTCTGGGGTAAAACTTGGAAACTGCCACGGGACATGTAGACTCAGCAATTTCATCCAAAATTCCCTCTTTCCCCTTAGTAATTTAGCATTGCTCTTCTCCCCTCCTCCTTTTCCCCATCTTGGATGTCCCCAGTTCCCTATCAAGCACCTCCTGACCCTTCTGGCTGCTGTTTTCCCATGTCTAGACAAAGAAGCTGCCATGTCTCCATGCAAAACGTTCATGGCATTTTGTGATCATTCTTCTGTGAACACATTACAGCTGCAGTAAATGACAGCGGTTGAGGGAATGGTTGTGGGTGTTGTCCCACACCATGCAGTGAGTGATAACGCTCCCTCAGTTGGTTGTCCAACTCATGCACCAGTAGCATGCAGGCATCTGCATGGGTAGATACTTCTTTTGGAGGAAGTCTATTATTCCAAGTAATATCAGACTCAGAAAGGGTGATACAGACCAATCTCTGGGTATGTAGAGGGGATCCCAGGTGACATTTGGTACCAGTGGATGTAGGTGAACTCTGACCACCAGTTACTTTGCAGATAAACTTGACAGTATCCTCAGGGAGTGACTGGGCTATGTGATGGAGGCTGGCTGCTAGAACAGGCGAAGGGCCCAGAGCACACCTGGAGGGAGAGCAGGGAGAATGTAGCAGTGATGAGGTTGCATTAAGAAATTCTCATCACTGGCTTCAGGGAGGCATCCTTAAATAACAGGGACCCCCATCCCTGAGGAAGAGGGTCCGACTTTTACTCTGTGCTTCTGCTAGTAAAGACAGAGAGTGCTGCACAATATAAGGAGGAAGAGAAATGCAAAAACTTTTCTCCACCTTTTGACTTATATTGCACACATTTCTCAACCATCACACGGTAATTAAGGTATTTGTGCACAACTTATCTGCCAAATGTAATCTGAACTTGGAACTTGGTAATAGGACATTGCAGATATTAAAATGTACGAGTAGGCTGGGTGACAATGGAAGTGTGATATAAACCCAAGAAGAAATATATTCTGACACCCTTAAGAATAGCTAATAAATACTATATATTTACAGGGCCAGAGACAAGATTGGAAGGTTTTAAAGAAGCCTTTTATCTACTAATTTTTAAAGATGTAATTTTATCTAATTCTGCTGTGGCTCCTCAGAAAAGGAAGTTCAGAGATGCTGGGATCAGCATCTCTGGGTTGAACTCTGATGAGACAAAAAACCCCCCAGATATAACCTTGCCCCCTCAAAAAAAGCAAATGAATTGGTGAAGAGACAAGTGATTTTTTTATCATGTTAGCTTAATTTCCTGTTAAAAAAGAGGCAGAGAGGTGTGTATTGATGTGAAAACTTGATGATGTCATTCACAAGTGCTGCCTGTGCCGGGAAGACTCTAACCAGAAAAAGTCACTATGCTGTTGTTCTGCCTGTCAGGCACCTGCATCTTTCTCTGCTTTGCCTCTCTGTGCCAGAGTATGACTACTTCTGAGACCCCTCATGGCTCCTCTGGACAATAACAGAGAAGTGACTGATGGACAAGTTTTTGAGAGCTGGGGAGCACCCACACAGGTCTTACTGGGCAGAGGTGTACTCTATTTTCCTGGCATCTAGCCATTAATCCTTCCCAAACCAGCTACATGTACTTTTGTATGAGCACCTCCTCTTCCCTGTCCTCTGGCCTTTGCTTGTTGTGCTGCCTGAGGTTGTGAGGGCTCAGACATCTATGTGTTTAGACAGCTAGCCTAGGCATTTTCTAACATAGTTAACGTGCTTGCAGGTTAGTCTGATATTGTGTGATGACATAACAGTGGTAAGGCATTCAGTGTAGAAGGACTTGAGCAGGAGATCATAAATAAAAATAGGAACAATGTCCTTATATCCTGGGAGAAATACTTTGTGCCCAGGGTCTTCTCTTTTTTCACAATATCATTTCACTTCCCATGCATACTGCCTCTCTTCATGGGCAGCCTCTAGGTGGCTAATACTCCTCCCATCTTATCATATAAAGCATAACACAATAAGCAACATGCCTTCATCCTACTCCAATAAAAATCCTGCACCACCCAGTGTCTGGGACAACAATCAGTGAAGACATCAGTTGTGTTTTAGTGAGCAATGATACAGTTTTGACAGGTCAGGTTTTTTTACCATTTTACACTAAAACAGTGATGGAGGAGGGTCGTACACACTAAGTAGCTGTGGTCTCATCATGTATTGAATAGGGATGTTTCTCCAGATATCTCCTCCTGCTGAGGAAGGGCTTCATGATCTGGCTGTTTCCTCCCTGCTGGCACAGGCATGCCCATGAACAGCCTGGTGAAAGAGTGCTGCTGGAGCCTGACCTCAGCCCCCTCTCCCTCTCTGCCTACTCTCAGGTCAGTTGCAAAATCTTGGACTTACAGTGGTGGAGAAGGCTGCAGTGAGCTCAGCTGGGCTTGATGATGCCCAGCCAGAAACTTCTCTGTGTTGAAGTGTCACACTTGAAAAAAAGAGTAATTCTATACCCTTTCCCTAGTCATCATCTGTTTTGCTTATTGACTGGGAGTAAAACTCCCCAGATGTAGGGATGGTTTCACAGAGATTACTTTTGAAGCATCATATACAGTCATGGGTCACTCACAGACAGACATAACAATGACAGCAATCACAATAACTGAATTGCTTTCCTGCTAAATGTTCCTTTTATGGCATGGGGGATTTTGTTTAAGACGGTCCTCTGTTTTGTTTGGAGAGCAGTATGGTTCCTGCCTGGACTACTACTACTGAGATTGTATCTAGTATCTAATTGTATCTAATGAGAAAGGGTCAGATTCAACATAAAGAAAACCCTATTTTCATTGAATGATAAAATCAATAGGAGAGCAAAATTTGGACCTTTTCAGTACTAAAGCAAAATATCTGATCAGTGCAGGCACTACTTACTCACTTCAATGTAGGAAAAAGATTATTACACTTTAACGCATATGAAAGGGTGTACCAAAAGCATATGCACATATCTCTAGTCACATTCATAGTTACAGGGAAAGACAGTGGCATCCTGTGTTATGTGGGCACATTAACAGCCATGAGCAATCATGACTACAACATCACTGTCAGCTTCTCCACTGTCAGCACTGAAAGCAAAGATATTTAACTCTATCCTCTTCAAAATAAGCACAAACCTCTGCAGTCTTCAAGCATTCAAACTGGATGAAAGAAAATACTCAATTTGGAAATCTGTCATGTTAATGAGAAACTATCACAGCATTTGCTAAGGTGTCACCCCCTGCATCTACCTCCAGAGTCACTGCATTTTGTGACCATTTGATAATGGACTCAAAGCAGCTGACCACACAAATAAATCGTTCAGTAGTTTCACAGGGTGGGAGGGTTTGCTCAAAAGAAGGTCACTTCTAAAGAGTAAATCTTTGAATAGATGAAGAAAACTTACATAAAGCAGATGTCATTTTCATCTGTTAATTCATGATGAGAACATAATTACATTAAACTTCAAACTCATTCCCCTGCTATTTTAATAGGGAGAGGTTTAAATCTGTCAAAAAATGGTATGAAGTTGCAAACTGTCAAACCTGCTAAGCTCTGCCCAGAGTGTTTAACACTGGAAAACAAGTTACTTCATCAGTCCATTCTTTCCTATGCTAATAGAACTTGCTGCCCACTGTCTACCAATATTTCCAGGGTTGGTGCAGAGCAAAGAGAACCACTGCCAGGCCTGACAAACTTAAGGGAAGCCATCTGGAAATACGTGTTTCTAATTCCATCTTCCTACTAGTCTCAGCATGACTGCTTTTCTTAACTTGCAGAGGCCAGGATGGCTGTCAGGACAGCAGCACTGAGGCTCCAGCATGGAGGTTGTCAGCTAGGAGGAAATGGGGGTACATGGTCGTGGAGCTGCCACAATGAGCCTAAGGACAATGATAGCCTTTGCTGAGCAGAAGACTTGCACAGGCATCCAGACAGGCATCCTTTGGGAACCAGCCCCTCAGGATATTTTTGGAGGGTCTCTGCTGGCTGTATGTCCCCTCTTGATCTTTCTATCCTTTGTATAAAATGCAGAGCAACACAGCCCTTGGGCACTTTAGCATATTTTAAATATTCCTAGGACCTTTTGCAATGGCAGGGCATTTTACATAATCCTGAAAGATAACTTTTTTTGGTTGCTTTAAAATATTTTCCTGCAACTAATAATTCAGCTATTTACTTAACCACAGGTAGACTATAAAATTACTTTAAGCAAAAGTAGCATGTAAAATTATTTTTCCTCTTAAACCAACATTATCACTTTGAATTGAACCAGCTGAATAACTTAATATTTGCTGCAGATTTACCATGTTTGGTATACAACATATTTTAACATGTATGAGATACAAGGATATGTTGCTCAAATGACTTCAGCTGCAGCTTGATAAAGTAGTTTTCTGTCTTTGTTTGCCTGCAGATTGAAGTAGCCAGTTAGCATGAATAAAACTGTTTTGTTTTTTTTTTTCTGGTATGGCACTGAATTTGCTCTGTGTGGCTGCAGACATTAGCCAACTTCAGATAATGAGAGCTATTAATGAAATAAACTCATCGCTGAAGATTGTACCAAATGACAGTTAATTTGGCAAATGCAAATTCTAGCATCTACCACCCTCTGCTGGGTATAAAGGAGCCAAACTCTCAGAAGCCCTTTGTGAGCAGCTGTGTCCATAGGCATGGATGCATGCCAAGAATTCCTACTCTGAGATTTTTGAGCAAAACTGTTTATCATCTGTCTTCTAAATTTGCATGAGTTCTTTTTAGGTGGACAGTAGTGTGTTTTTTTGGTTTTTTTTTTTGGGCTAGGAGATACCTAAAGATCCTCAGCATTTGCACAGCCTCTCATGTGAAACATCTTACAGACTTAAAATGCAGAGTTCTGAATCTCTGCCAACAACTATGGACAACTTCCGCTTTTGTGTATATCTCCATGACACCTTGGGAATTACAGAACCATGACAGTCTGTCAGATTCTAGCCGCTCAGAGAATTTTGCTTGACCTTGTGTGGTGGAGGCTGGCTGGATGCCAGACCCCCACCAAAGCTGCTCTCTCACCCCCCTCCACAAACTGGACAGGGGAGAAAAAATTTAACAAAAAAAATTAACAAAATTTATCAAATTTATCTCATGGCTTGAGGTAACAACCGAGAGAGATCACTCACTAAATACAGCCAAGGACAAAACAGGCTCAGCATAGAGATTTGAATTAAATTTATTACCAAAGAAAATCAGAGCAGGATAATGAGAAGTAAAATAAAACCTTAAAAACACCTTTCCCCTATCCTCCCTTCTTCCCCACTCTACCTCCTTCCCCAGTGGGGCACGGAAACAGGGAATGGGGGTTATGGTCAGTTCATCACCTGTGGTTTCATCCACTGCTCAGGGAGAGGAGTCCTTTCCTTGCTCCACCATGGTGTCCCTCCCACAGGAGACAGTTCTCCATTAATTTCTCCAGCAGGAGTCCATCTCATGAGCAGCAGCTCCCTGTGTACTGCTGCAATGTGAGCCCATCCCACAGGCAACAGTCCTCCCTAAACTGCTGCAGCATGGGTCACTCTTCCATGGGGTGCAGTTTTTCAAGGACAGGCTACTCCAGAGTGGGCTTCTCTCTCCATGGGGCTCCCACAGGGTCTCAGGCACCCAGCTGCTTTGGCATGGGCTCCTCCATGGGCTGCAGGTGGATTTCTGCATCTCCTTGGTCCTCCATGTGCTACAGAGGGGCACAGCTGCTTCACCATGGTTATCGCCACAGCCTGCAGGGGAATCCCAGTTTTGGTGCCTGGAGCACCTCCTCCCCCTCCTTCTCCACTGACCTTGGTGTCTGCAGAGTTTTTCCTCTCCCATATTGTCATCCCACTTTTCTCTGGCCACAATTACAACTGTGCAATAACTTTTCTCCTTTCTTCTTAAATCTGTTACTACAGAGGCATTACCACTATTTCCAATTGGCCCAGTGTTGACCAGAGGCATGTCCCTCTTTGGAGCTCCCAAGGATTGGCTCTGCCAAACATGAAGGAAGCTTCCAGCAGCTTCTCACAGAAGCCTGTAGTCCCAGCTACCAAAACCCAGGCCATGCAACCCCAGTACACCTTTTCATTTGGCAATTATGTGTTAACCGGTACAGTTAATTCTTCAAAATTATAGGTTTTGTTTCTTTTTTCATTCACTGACATATAGCCAGAATCTTCCTTCCATTTCAGCTCAATATGTTTAATTTCAAAAACTTTAATACAGAGATATTGGCTTTCTTATGAATTAAGTTTGGAAATCTGGACTATCTTAACCTTCACCTTTGCAGCATGTACTGTGGAAACATAATAATTTAAGTATATAACTACTTACTTTTTCCGAGCTTTTATGTTCTTGGCCCAATTATATCTTGTACTACAAGCAGTCTGTCTAGACAAACATAAAGGCACTATTAGTGACCAGGGGTTTATCTGATTCACACCAAAGCCTATGATCTGATAGCACCAAAAGAAATCCCAGCCTCTTTTCTCCTCTGAAACCAGGCTGAGGACATGGAGGACTTTGCATTTGTTGACTGTCTTCAGCAGAAGTGGGTACCACTGGCTTCTGAAGACTCATGTTCTGTAGCCACTCATGTGGCTACACAGTACTTTGTTGTTATCTGCATTGCATTTAGTGCCTGTGGCTGGATAGAAAGCCTG
This sequence comes from Nicator chloris, assembly GCA_013400495.1. NCBI lineage: Eukaryota > Metazoa > Chordata > Aves > Passeriformes > Pycnonotidae > Nicator > Nicator chloris. The sequence continues at coordinate 82,734 of WAAE01014010.1, read as the reverse complement.
CATATACACAGAGTGAAACTTCTACTGCTGCCTGGGTATTTTCTTTCACTAAAGTTTCGTTCAACTAATATTAAGCATCTGAATGTGCAGCACAACCCTCTTAGGGATAATTTCACTTTTGAAAATTAATGCTAATTAAGAGGTCTTCCTCTTGGTTACAGGAGAAACCATTTGGAAAGTGCTGCAGTTTTCCCTATATGATGCTTCTGTGCTGATTAAACAGGCCAGAGTGAAAAGAGGGAAAGATATAGTTGAGATGCTGGCAGAGACATGGTGCACAAAGTATCAGACCTGAAATCATATGGATGAAGACTGTTGGGATAAAAGGGTTAAAAGTCAAAGAATGGTGAGGAGGATGGTAGATTTGCTCAAGTGACCTTGCAGCTGGGGAAAGATAGATCTTTCAAATCTGCTTTAAAAACTAACAATAAAATATGATTTTTTACTTCAAGCAGCAAACTTGGTGTTTTTGAAGCTACTGTGGTACTTATGCCTGCTACTTGCTCATGCTCTGCCTGCACATAGCAGAGGGGACAACCTTGTAAAGTGTCCTTCAGCCAATGGCTGTTCCTTCCCAACCCCATGCATCTAAACTACCCATCACAGTGGCTCTCTTTTAATGCCTTTTTCCCTGTGTTAGCAAGACACTACAAAATTTTCATTAAGAATGAGCATAGTGAGACTTTGATTTATTTAACATCTTTCTGACATTTGAGCATCATAATCAGAGCATCCTGGAATTGAATGCCATGCTATCTGTGGCAGGGACACTATTATGTAGTGGAAGAGATGAAGCAAATTAGGGAGAGGAGGAGGAGAGAAAGGACAGAAGTGTTGTTCAGCTTATGCAGTTTTCATTATTCATGAAAGGTTGTAAACCAGATAGATGAGCTGCAAATACACAATTTATTTGTACACTCACAAGACATGTTCCTCTATCTTGAGTTACTTTCTTTCAAGACCACACTGTGCATAATCTGTTCGTGGGATCAGGAGATTGTATGCCTAAATCTTTCAAGGGTTTATTTTATGTACAATTATAAATGACACCTGATCAAAAAGGTTAGTAGTGTATGCTCTCATAGGCATAAATAAGCCTTTAGCAAAACCCAAGAAATAATGAGTTTTACAATCACTCTGAAAGCACAAAATTCAGTAATTTGCCAAGTGTAATACTGTTTGTAAACCAAAAAAATCCAAGTAAAGGGAGAAATAATTTTGGGCTAATATAATTTCAGGCAGAGTGTAACTCAAGCTAATGCAGTGCAACAAAAGTGTATAATTTATGTAACAGCAGTACATACTGGAAAATATTTCCCTTAAATAAAGTTCTATAGATCACAGAGAAATACACTTCCTTCACAGGACTCACCTCAGGAGCTGCAGACCTAAGAGTGTATCATCCTAGTATATGGAATTCTGCAAAGAATTTTAAAGACAGTAATTTTCCTCACCCTTTCTGCAAGACACTTGTGGGTCTGGGTTGTATGTGTGAGATGTGAAGACATCGTATTAGAATGGTATGCCATATACACAGTAACCTGCAGCACTTAAATGACACATCATGATCAATACCACGGCTTTTGGAACATTGCCAGTATGTCTTGCTGCCAACAAATAATGACAGTACCATGAAAGTTCTTTGCTGTAGACCAGAGACCATTCCTATCTATGTAAAATCTTAAGTGTACTTGAACACTCCCTGTGAATCTGGCACATTGTGCTGTACCAAGGTGATTAGAAGAGTCAAAACCAAGGGTTTTTGACTTTGATGTCAATACGTCTAAAACCAAGAGGGCCCCTAATAATAGTAACTGCATACAGTGGACACCTGGTAAAAGAATACTTTTGGCTGATCATAGTAATACTTTGGGTGATCATAATGACCTTAAGGTTAGGACTGTTACACATAATGGTCTCACCTGATAGTAGGTCCCTTTCAAAGAGGTGGTGACATGGTGTCCACAGGGAAACTGAAGTTCCATTGTCCAGTGCTCGGCTTTTCCAGTGATATTTAGAGCAGCCATTACTGAAATGCAAGCGTTGAGATGCAGATAAGCAGGAAACTGGCCTGGAGGTTATCACGAATATCACTGTAAACCAAGTGTAATAGGTTATTATGACCACCTGTCTTGGTTTGAAAGACAAGTGTCTGCTAGGGAGGGCAGGGTCTCCCTTGGAATGGAGAACTCGAACCTCCTCCCTCCCAATTATTATAATTTAGAAGAATAAAGGGCTCTCAGGCAGAAGTGTGTGGGGATAGGAATAACAGTTCTTTACTAGTATGTATAATGAGGTAAACAAACAACAATAACTCCAGCATTAATAATAAACAGAACCAGGAACCCAGCAATAGCTTCCTTGTCCGCAGGCACTTTTTCCTTTGGTGCAGTTCCGGTCACAGCCGCCAGGGGCGCTGGCAGGCTCGGGCGGGGGGGGGGGGCGGGGGTAGGGGCGATGGTGCCCACGTGGCTGCAGGGGGCGCTGTGGGTGGGCTCAGGGAACACGCGGTAATGACAGCTTTGTCCCAAATGGGAAAAGGATGGAAGGAATGTATCAGGAACTCTGGAGCGGAGGCTAAAGATGGGAGGTCTTGGTAGGCAGCGGGTGAAGGCTACAGAGTAGTGAAAAGACTCAGAGCAGTGCCGAGGAAACAGCAGGGGGGCGGGACAACACCGACTCTGTTCCTAGCATGGGGACAGGCCATTCTTTAGTGAGGCAGGAGATAACAAAATCCCAGTTCAGTGGCTGCTTTTAACATCAGGGGCTTACCCCACACCACAACAAGTAGGACTGGAGTGGACTCTGTAGCAGGAGTGAGTTCCTCTCCCCAAAACCGCAGCGACACCGCTCTGCTCCGAAGGCTCAGATCGAGTGACTCCCCTTTCCCCTCCCCACCCAGCCTGAAGCACCCAGCTTCAGTGTTGCCTCTTAGCAACACAATGGGAAAAAATTCCACCGGCAACAAGTAAAGAAAAAGAAAGAAAAAAACCCTGAACCCCCAACACCACCTCAAAATGGTGTGCTAAAGTCTGGAATTTATTGTAAAAAGAAAACCAAAAGCAAGTTTTGTCCTTGGAGAGATTCTTGGTCCTAGATCAAATCTGTTGAAGGAATGAACAGAAAATCAGCGTACTTTCCTGTAATCTCCTTAGACTCACTGGGTATTTCAAATCCAAAATCCCATCTATTACAACTGAGCTATCCAGCTTCTTCACAAAACACAGATATCATTGGACTTGCCTTTGAAACCTACCGAGAGAGATCCTGAATGTTAGAGATACATGTTATGTTATTGGCTTTTCGCAAGTATTGAGATGAATGTTATATGTGTAGTGTTGGAATGACTCTGCTGTATAGTTCTTTTTACTTAGACACAGCAGTGGATAGCTGGTATATAGTTATGCTTGTAATTGAACTGTTTGGTTGGGATAACATCCAATGAACATGTGAAGAGGACCCTGCTATTGATATGCCAAATTATCAGCACCTGCCGGCTGAAGAAAGCATGGACCCCAGCCCAGACTGGAGGGGATAAGAGAACTACAAACAAGGAACACGCATGCTTTAAAAAGGAGGACCCAAGGAGTGGCCATGCAAAACTGTTCTTGGAAAAAGATGAATATGCATCACACCCTATGCATATGCAACAGGCAGATGGAACAGAAAATGTATTTAAAGAGTCCCTCAGAGGTTTTCAGGTGTGCTCTTGGCTCAGTGCCAAGACACCCGTTGGCCAAGGTACCAGGTCGACTGTATTAACCCTGTGCTTGCTTTCTGTCTCTTACTGTCTTTTTATTAAACTTTTAAAATTTTACCAGGAAAGTGAACCTCGTTTTTCACACTTTTGAAAAACAGAGAAAAATCAACTCTCCTCTTCTTCAAGAGGCACAAACCCCCTAGCTCTTCAACTGAGATTTAGCAAATTAGAAATGGAGTGGAAACAGATATTGTTTGCATACAAGATGACCAACGTATAATGAAAAATAACTGGATTCCTAGGAAAATATAGATGTTCCTAAGTATTTTCAGCTACCATGCCTCAGCAAACAATGGAGCAGATTTGTGGAGAACTTACTTTCCACATGAAAAAAGTGGACAAGTGAAAAATTACTAAGAGGTAGAGATCTTCAGCTGAGTGATGGTTAAATACAGACAAGCTCCCTTCCTCAGTGGACAGATATCAGCTCGCGGTCAGAGTTGGGAACAGGAAGAGAGCAGAGAGACATGCTGAGCTGGAGTTCAGACCTTCTGGAACTCTGGCCACAGCTAGGGTTGAGAGCAAGAATTTAGATGTTGCACCTGTTGTGCTGTATTCCCTTGGAAAAAGAGGTGTTAAATTAAGATTAGATTATATAATACAATGTATGAATTATATAGACTTCCTATAAAACTTCAAAAGCACCACAGAAGAAACAGCTTCTTCGGACCAAAGGTTTATTTTTAATGACACAGCACTGGAAAACATAAGTTACAGATGACTTTTTGATACAGGATACATTATATATCTTACTTTAAAAGGTTCTGTGAAGGTACACTGCATAAATACATATAGTGAAAATATAATGTGTATATTTATTCTCAGAGATTAGTTCTGTTTCTTTTTGAAAATGTATTCAGCCAATTAAATCAAAAAGTATATATTAGCATCATAACAACTCCCCCCTCCAGGTTATCTCATTGTAACTACTGCAGCTGGAAAAGGAGACCAAGCCATGCCTTCTCAAAGGTTAGCGGCTTTGAACATGATGTTGTTCCTCACCTAAGAATGAAAATTTCACATTACACAGATATTGTATCATGTTTTGGCAATGGAGCAGCTAGTTTTGCTTTGAACAAAACTGTTCCCTGTAATGCCAGACAGTGAAAGAGCAATGCATGTACTCCATGATACTACACAGCCAAAGAACTACAAGGAAATTGTGAAAATGCATATACAGCCATATGCACTCATATATACACATATATATTCTTGTGTATATATATTATGCATATCCAAAAATAACACTGAAAAACGCTGCAGTTGTTAACTATCTTTTAAAGACATGAAACTTATAATAGTTTGACCTCCTAACTTACAGGATAATTAATTAAATCTTCTGCAGTGCAACAGAATACAATACACTTAGTGCAGAGAAGTTAAGGTTTTGGTAATGAGGAAGCTAATTTCAGATTTCATGGGAAAGGGTCAAATACAGGATCACCACAGCTCTGACGAAGCACAAACAAACCTGTTGCCACATACTCGTGAACAAATAAAGACAATTCCTTTTCATCTGACTTTTTTCCCCATGTACTGCTTCAGAAATTACAGCTTAACTGTTTGCATTCATGCTCATTTGATATGTTTCAACTAGCTTTGTCTGGCATCAGTCTGTAAACCATTAACAGCTTAAACTACAAAAAGATGGACTCCTGTGTTTCAAAGAGGTTAAAAACCTACTGACTTGAGCTTCATACTACATTTATTGGCCTGGCTGAACTACTCCAGATGGCGTGTGAAGTTCTCTGGGAAAAGTCCTTTATAACTATTTGCATCTCTGTACTGAAGCCACTCCGATTCCTTAATGCCAGTCAACCAGCCAGCCTCCTGCAAAGAAAAGGATAGAGTCTCTTAAATTTCAGGTCTCCTCCCATTCCTCACTATGACCTTCAGATCTGAAGATGTTTCAGAATAACATGGCTAAAAGATTTGGTGTTTTGGTTAAAAAGCAGCCTCTAATTTTGCACAGACCATTTTCTCTGTTCTGCCAGACCACAATTTTGTGAGACCAAGTGACTGCAAGCACACGATACAGCATTTAGACCATCTAACACCTGGCTGAACTTAATGTTCTAGGTGGGGGAAGAACAGTTCTGAATCCTAATTTTTTTCCCTAATTTTTTCTCTCATTTATCCCATATCAACAGTCAGAAGAAAGAATAGTTCTTGCAGTCTCAGGAGTTACTATTTCTGGAAAATATGTAATTATTTTTCACAAAACTCTTGGAAACCTAAACCAGGACTTGACATGCAAAGTATCAACAAATCACCAGCAGTCCAAGCAAAGAAGAGAGAGATTTCTTATTGGAAAGTGACTGGATTCTCTTAAGTGGGATAAATTCTACCTGGAATAAAATCATTTTGGTATTTTTAAAAGTGACCAACCTACTCTTATCTCTGACTAAGAAACTCCATATCTTCTTCCTCTAAAGAAAAGGACCTGGAGCAAAGCCACAGCAAACAGAACTTCTAATGTTGCCATATTATTATTGCACAGATAGTACACATGGAGATAGAATAGCTTGAACAGATCGTCACATACAGTATCAAGTCATGATTGTGAGGTGGCAGCATGTGCTGGTGGGGGCTGTCTGCCCCCAAATAAACATCATTAAAGCAGATCCAGCTTATCTACGACATTGGCTGGGTACGTTTAAGTGAGGACATTTTTTTGAAGCATGTGGAATATCTAAGAGATAGAGGAACTGCAGCTCTTTAGCATAGGCAGCATAGACTGTAGAAACGAATACACAGTGTTACTGGAGAATAACTTTAACACAAGTCTAATGGAAAAAGATGTCGCTGTCGGACACAAGAAAGACACTTACGCTCGTGCTGCTCAGAGCAGGGAAAAAAAGGACTCTAAGTTTATTTTACATCACTTATATACTATTCAAGAAATGACTGAGGATTGGAGGATAGAGAGACTACCTCTCCAATCCCATTGGTCAAGACACACATCAATCAAGTGTCTCCTCCCCTAGAGAGGAATTCAAAACAATTGTAGATATCTACAGGAAAAACAAGGTTGTTTGCATAAAACACCATGAGAAATTTTCTGACTCCATTATAAACACAGAAGGCAAAGATAAGTTTTAAAAAGACAGGGCGACAAAAAGCCACTGAGTGGGACTAGTTGGCTTCAAATGGAGGTTGATATTACCAGATGTATTGGAATTACAGCTTTAGACAGGTCAGTTTTGAAAGAGAATAAAGAATAACAAAGATAAGCCTCCATAGAAATCAACAAAGTACCTGGCAAAAGACGAAAGTATTGAGCTTTATGGTGATGTTAAACATGAAGGGGAAATATGTAACATGCAATAAATGTATGAAAAGAATGGCTTCAGAAACATGAATGCATAAAGGTTTTTTAGGGATTTTCTCCATCACTGCACACAATTTACTTCAATTAATGCTAATGGGAATTTCAATGCACACCAGAAGAATTACACTTCATGGACTCAACAAGCATTATCATGTATTTAATACCTGATATCCTAGCAAAAACAGACTAAAGTCAGAGCGCGTATTTTGCTATCCTTAAGAGTAGTGTCTTATTCTGCAAACACTGACAATTAAATCAGTTTAACTGCCCATGAGGTAAAATAGCATAATTTGAGTAGGGATAATAGATTTCATTCCAATAAAAAGAGCTATGTATCGGCTGTAGTATAAATATTTTGTTCTGAAATAAGTAAAAACCCCCACTCACAAAAGCCAAGTATTTGTATCTTGAATTAAAAAAAAGCACAGCTCAGAGGACTGGTAATTACCTACTTTTGAACAGCATCAATCAGCAAAGCAATTTCAAACACAGTTCTCAGGACTCGGATGTGCTTAGGGCATTAGTATTTAGGCATATTTTAAGATATATTCTTAATTCAGAGCAGTGCTCTTATCTACCTGATCAGGCAGGATCCAGTCCCCCGCTTCTCAACCCCCAAATCAACTGGGACACTTCTACCGACACTACAGGCCCTAACAGATGCCCATGGGGTGGTTGGTGCTAATAGTATACGGTACAGTCTTCTCTTTTAAAACAGCAGCCAAAATCAACATACTTCACTGCAATTCGGTTAACATATGGAATACAATTGTTTAAAAATTCACCTGAAATGCAATGTTAGAACAAAATTAGATGCTTTAAATGAAATGAAACTGTTGTTTAATTCAGGTTCAGGCTTCCAAGGGGCAAAATTATCTTTGCCTCTGCTAACACAGAGCAGCATCTCTATACCTTTAGGCTATAGGACACCACAACTCGTGTGTATTCTCAGTGCTCTCTGTGGGTGAATTTGCATTATTTCTACAAATCACACTTAAAAACTCTGAACATTTAGGGAGCGTGTAATCAATTCTACTGGAATGTTAAGACAAGATAATACAGAACAATATAACAGTTTGTAGGTCATCCTCTGCATGAAATCTTTACCTGTGTCAGTATAAAATCCACTACAATGTAGCACAAAAAAACCCCCTTAAAATATGCTGAAGTCAGATCCTGCTGAACTCCTGCTTACACACATGTATCTGTGACTTCAGGTGTAGTCAACTGTGCCATTTAGTTTCAAATGAAACTACATAGAAAGACATAAGTAAAATCTTTGTGTTTTCTTACAGTAACATAATTTTGAATGCACACATAGTTATTATTAACTATAATCTATAAGAAAAAAAACGCTGAGACAAAGAAAATCATCAACAAAAGCAAGAACCACACGTTTTTACCTGATCAGCTGTGGTCTCGGATGGAATCACTAGCACAATGTCTCCTCGTTTTAAATTAAGCTCATCACTGTTAGCTGCCTCAAAATCATGTAGAACTTCAACCTAAAGAAAATAACACCACACATTACAGATATGATCTAAATGAAGATATTTTCTCAACAAAATTACCTGTTAAATCTAGACTGAAAAAAATTTCATTTTAATGCAAATACATGGCTATAAACAAGTACATCCAAATTATCATAGAATCATAGAATGCTAACAGGTTGTAATGGACCTTAAAGATCATCTAGTCCCAACCTCCCCTGCCATGGCCAGGGACACTTTCCCTTACACCAGGTTGTTCAAGGCCTTATCCAACCTGGCTTTGAACACTGCCAGGGCTGGGGCATCCAAACCCCCCCTGGGCAACCTGTTCCAGTGTCTCAACACCCTGACAGTAAAAATTTCTTCCTAGCATCTAATCCAAATTTCCTCTCTTTCAATTTGTACCCATTACTCCTTGTCCTACAAGGAGCTACAGTTCCTGATGAAGAGTCCCTCTCCAGCTTCCTACAGGTCCCATTCAGATACTGAAGGTTGCCATGAGGTCTGCATGGAACCTTCTCTTGTCCAGGCTGAACAGTCCCAATTTTCTCAGCCTGTGTTCGCAGCGGAGCTGTTTCAGTCCTCTTATCAACCTTGTGGCCCTCCTCTGGATTTGTTCCAACAATTCCATGTTTCGTTCTTATGCTGGGGACACCAGAACTGTATGCAGCACTCCACGTGGGATCTCACAAGAACAGAATCACCTCCTTTGATCTGGCATAAATTGATAATAAAGGCATTGATGCTTGTCAGTTTTTTATGCAGTTCCTTAGAAGCAGGGACAACTTAAGGATGGTTTCCTTTCCTGAGACTATCAGAAGAAACTTAAGATCCTTTCCCAAGATCTTCCCAAGATCTACAAGATCTCAAGGACAGATGATACTGCAACATCCCAGAAGTCCTGCCTCTTGGACAAGGCCTGCCACTGTCACTCCTCCCATGTAAGGAACTTTCTTCAATTACCCATTATCATTATGAGCTTTCCAAGAGGGGTGGCAGGATTTTAAAAATGAAATTAAGAGAGATTCTCAGGAATTTTATTCTCTCATTCTCTTGTTGTGGCCACTGTTGTATTACTCTTCTTGTGAACATCTATAAAAATTTGAGTCAGTCATACAGTACCCATTGCAATAGGTGATCAAAGAGGTGAGCAGTGGGAACCCTACTTAATGATTGCCCTGGAAGGAACTCCTGCTTACCAGCAGATTGGGAAAGCCAAAAATATCTGCCTTTCAAAGGGGTGAGCTCTCAAACATTGGCAAGATCAGCATGTCATTGTTAACAGACCATTTTAAGTAAATGGTTTTATCTCCTTAAAAGAGAGCTAGTCTAATTTTCTCAAAGCACAGACAGTTCCACGATAACTCTGCAATTATGAAAGAAAGCAGCATTGAGAACCAGATCACAAGCATATATTCTGCTTCTCCTTTTCTATGTCTGACCCAAAAGAGTGGGATGAAAAGCAAAAGATGAACTATGTCAGCATGTTGGAGTTGCATGATCCTGTTTACCTTTACCCTACTGTTACCAATAAAGTTTGCAGAAGATATTGAGCAATGAGAATAGACCGAAAAGAATTGCATACTTAGAGAGTGCTATGGGACTAATTAGTCTGAACTATGCAAATTATAGTAGGAAGCACGTAAAGTTCATCCATCCTCAAGGAGCTTTTCTGCTGCTCAGTGATTCTAAATGGAAAGTATTTTCAAAGAACCTTGTGAACCAGGAAACCCTGGAGGTTTTGCCAGCCAAGCAAAGAACTTCTTTTATGCCTCTTTAAACTTTTCTGTTTGTTTACCCAAATAGTTTATATTATTACTAAAGTTACTGAATGACATTTTGACTTCATTACTATTCATTGTAGCCATGGGTTTCAACAGAATCAGTACTTCCACTACAAATTTTCAGGCCAGAAAATAAGCCATTTTTTTAATGATCATAGAATCATAGAATGGTTTGGGTTTGCAAGGGACTCAGAGATCAAATATATTGTTAGCATATCAGATATATCGTTAGCATATATCAACAGTATTCCTGATCAACTATGTGGTAGTGCAGTTTTATTCAACATATTAATTTTGAGCGGTCATTTGGTGAGATTCAAGGGTTCTTGTACTTCAGTGGTCTTACAGCTACATAAGGATATGCACAGTAACAAGCATGCAGATCATGTATCTTCTCAGACTTTATTTATGAAGCAAGAACACAATATTACAGTTGTAGTTGCATGTATTTGTGTGTGCATGTGGCTGATAAACTAAGAATCCTTTGCCCTCAAGAAATCATGACACTACGTGTGCAGACAAGACACATCCACAGAAGCCAGGGATATCTAAAAGAATGGAGAAGCAGACCTTATAGAGAAAACCAGGTGGCATTGCTGAAGCTGCATCTTCTGCTGGAACAGGCTGATCCTGAGAAAGTACGGCCTGGATTTCTTCAGCAGGTTTCTGATCATTTCCAGCTTGGGAAGTTTCACTGAGAGAAGTGTCAGTGACCTGAGAGCCCATCTCTATTGTGGCATCTTTGGACTCATTCATGGCGACTTCGTGTTCTTCTCCCTCCCCCTCATTGTTTGAGGCTGGCTCTATTACTACTGAAGGGATGCTGCTGACCTTTTCCTGGGGACAAAACACAAACCAAAACACAAACCAAAAAACAAACCCCCCTCAGAAAAGAAATGTGAAACTGTTTAGTACTTTATTTCAAGCAGGAAAACACTATTATTTGTTTATTGCATAGGGCATATATGGGGATGAGAATTTCTTTTTTTTCTCTACCATGAATTTTTAAGACAGAAAACAGTATTTGTGCAAGAATGTCAAGGAATAATCCCCTCCCTATTATCATTGTTACCCTTAGTCCTCCTAAACCTACTTCACACATTATTGCACTAAATAATAAAAATTCTCTGTAGGTAGCTTGGGCTTCATTTTCTGTGTTCCTGAAAATTACCAGACCTTTTTCCTTCACTCTCCTCTTTAGTTTCAGCAGGTTTGAGTAAAGTAGTTCCAGCAGTCACTGGACACTGTACTGTTTTTATTTGGAAATTGAAGTCAGCAGGATAATAGTGATAGAAGGTGATGAAAGAAGGAAATATGACCTATTTCTTTGACTGAAGGGATTTCTCCTGATTTACAACAATGTAACTGGGAGCAGAGAAAGCAAAAAATCTAAGTAGCATCTGACCAATAATTAATCCCAGTAAAAAAAACATTTAACAAAACTCATTGGAGCACCCAACCTGAAAAAAAGTTCACTGATCCTCTTCCAGACCATCTTATCTTGGAGCACAGATGAAATAGATTATGCAATAAAATCAGGTGCCCAGTTACAGGGTCTGCTCTAGCAGGTGTTTGCCAGCTCCTCAGAGGTTGCAGAGGAAAAGGCAGCAGGCCAGATAAGGATACACGGCTTGCCCGCTATGACTTACAGGAAACAAAGTAATGTTATTGATAGGACATGGTGCCAGGATATAAGAAAAATCCAATTGTTTCTCTGCCTATTTATCTCCCAGAAAGCCCTGTTATGTTATATGATAAATGTTATCTCCAGAGGAGCACAGAGAAACAACAGTAGGGAACAGCCTAAACAATATGCTGTCCATGCTGCTCACAGGGCCATCATAGGGACATCAAGTCCCATCCTCACAAGCCTAGGGGAGTACAGATACACAAAGGCAGGCACAACCCAAAATAAGGACCTAGAAGAAAGGATACCCTGTGTGAGACCTTCCTAGGGCCATCCCAAGAGAACATCAACCTTGCTACTGGTTGAACCTGTACGGTTGAACCTGGGGGGACAGAGCTGCAGTAGCCTTGCCTCTCTCAGGCTCCTGAATCTGTCTTGATTCCTCTAACACACCCTCTCATGCACTGACCTGAGTTACCTGAGACATATCAGCCTCTTTTTCTTCTCCCTGAGGTTTGTCACCTTCAGCAACATCCTCCTGCTCAGTGGTGGCACCTCCTGCTGCCACAGCTGCACTGTCTTCTGATACCTTCTCACCAACAGGTACCACCTAAAAACAACAGAAGGGAAGGACATTTCAGGATACAAGTTACATATACTTGCTGGAGGAAACATGGACCAGCCTCTGCTCTGTGACCTCTCTGTGTGATGCTGACCTATTGTCTTGACTTCACTGGTGTTCCTCTTGATTTATGGATAAGAGCAGCACTGGGGACAAGCTTGCTCAGAGAAGCCGATTAACAGGTGGGAGAGAGACATTTATGAAACCTCACCAGACAACATTTAGCAGAGTCCTCAGGTGTTATGAGTGGAATAACTGTTTGTCAAAGCTGTTTTCCTTCCTTTGTCTTCCAGCTGTATTGTGGAAGAAATCTACCACTGATTTCTGCCGAGGAGGAGGAGCTTGCAAACTGTCCAGGGGGCCACAAGACCCCGCTAATGGAATCTGTTCTTAGGAAGAGGCTTCAAGCCTTCTCTAGCTAGTAACCTACCTCATAACAGACCTTGCCTGGCTTCAAAAATCTTGTAATCTTAATTCACATTCCTTTCTAACAGAGAGGCTTACAAATCAGGCCATGTCAGGAGAAGTAAATATATTCTATATCTGGATAAATATCAGAAAAAAAATTAACCACAGAGATCTACAGTTATGTCAGTATAAAAAGATACATAAAAGCTTATTGAGTCTGGCTGTGACTGAATCATTACTGATCAGTCTGTGTTGAGAAGTTAATGCATAATTTATTCCAACTCTTGAAAGGTACATAGAAAAGTACCTGCCTACTACTAGATCGATGTTTAATCCTTCGTCCAGCAGAAACTGTTACTTGTTGTTGTGGGTAACTCAAAAGGTTATTGTATTCCTTATCTATCTGTTCCCCAAATCGTTTTCTTTGTCTCTCTAAGACCCTGCAGCTGGAAAAACTCGGGTGGAATGCTATTGTGGGCATTATTAAAGTCTGCTCTAGCAGGCAGCTTGTCGCCTTTTGCTGCATGGTTTTTGCTTTGCTGGTGGCTTGGTCTTTGCTTTAGCAGAGGCTTCTCCCTTTTTGGGTTCTCTTTTCATATTTTTGTCTTCTTCTTCCTTGTCTTGGAGAGACTGAAGTTGGAGGCTTTGAGCTGCCTTGGGATGAATCCTACAGGTGCCTATCTGCAGCTGAGGTATCGCGCCAACATTTAGAAGAGCAGCCCTGGCTCTGGCCTGGGTTGTACTGTCTTAAACCAAGACACTTGTAATTTATGCATCCCCCATAGACTGCATTGCTATATACTGCTTACAGTAGCATATTTGGTATATACTTACAGTGGATTAATCTTAAGGTTTGGACTGCTGAACATAAATGACAAAACTCATTGTTTTAATCTAATTAACTTCAAGACAGAATTTTTACCTTACAGCAGATGGCTCAATGACAAAGTAAAAACACTGAAGGAAAACTCTTTTCGAGGTACCAACGTCAAGCCACAGTTAGCAGAAATCTCTCTGATCTGCAATGAACAGTCTGATGCTCTTTGTTTCTTCAGTTAGATCTTTCCCCCGTGGATGAGGCTAACTCCACTACCTGAACTCAGCAACTGTTCAAGGGCACTCTTCAGGCATTGCTTTTTAGCAACATTAAATATTCACCACTACTCCTATTTGCTGCTATTAATTGATGTGATAAATAAATCCTGGAATCTGAAGACAGAAAATATTATATGGATTTATAGAAATCACTGGGGAACTTTAATTTAAATTGAAACTGTTGCTGCTGAAGGATGCTCTATTGTAAGAGGAAATAACATTAACAGATAAGGTCAGATATTGACATTTTCTCCTATAAGGCATGCAAGTCTACCACTCATAGTATTATCAATTTCAGCAGTCTTGATCCAAGAAGATATACAAACAAATGATGAATGTTAAAGTCCTAGAAGAAGCTAGTAGAAAAGTGTGGGAATAGACCACGTATCAGATTGATTTTACACCATGCATTTCTAAGACCATGCTGCAGAAAGTGGTCTTGCTATCTATTCTGATTAAGATCAACAACTTCTCTATTTATTGGATTTTTACAGACCATTTTATTTTACTAAGGAAGAGAATACCAATTTACATGAATCGGCTCACAAATGCCCCAGAGTGAAAGGGTGACACTCTCACAGCCTGCAGTCATGAGTCACAAAATGTATACCACAGCTCACAATCACACAGTCATTTTTTCTTCTGTCTTAGAGTACAAAACCAATAAAATCTAGATGATTAAAAAAGGCTTTTATAAAAAGGCATGTGAGGTAGCACAGAATGAACCTCACTATCAGCCTCAAATATCTGATTAGTACAGAAGAGAAAAAAAAAAGGCAGGAGGTTGAATTCATACCCAGCTATGTTGAACCACATCCTTGCAGATAAAGCTACTTGTATTACCTTCATACTGAAAACCAATCCCACAAATCTCTTTTATATAGGTGATTAATAACATTAGGCAGTCTAACAGTATTCCAAATAAGCTATCTCTAGCAGTATTACTGAAATCTGGACAGCTGTCCCATTACTCCAAGCACACAGGGGAGAAAGAAAGGATCATCCAGTACGAGGGGTGTGATAGAACTGCTCGACTGTTTTAATTGCACAGGTGAGAATTCTTCTTTAGCCAGGATGCAGCTGATCCGCACAGTTGTACTCTCATTAACACTGCTCTCAGATCAACACAATGCCACAGATTCAGCAGTAGCGATAATGAGGCCAGAAAGAGGAGAAGGAGTACCAAACCTGCTGCTGGGGTCTGCCAGAGGAGCTCCCTCAGATACACTTGTCTTCCAGAGCTGAAGCTCTTGCCCCATGGGCTGGATTTAGAGCAGGAATGGGTAATTTTTACGACAGTTGGTTATAATCACAGCTAAGCTAGCTAATGTCAAGAAAGACCAATCATCAAGCTTTAGGGAATGCATCAGTTGCAACGTCTTGGAAAATTCAGAAATAGTACTGGAGAATTTGTATGCAATGTGCAGAGTATCAAAGGGACCATGCTCCATTAACAGTTAAATATTGGCTTAGCAAATAACCTCATCTCTTTATGGCAGCTCTTCTGCATGCAGTAATACTGTTTTAAACAGAAAACAGGCAAATTCACTCTCAGATAAGAGACTGAACAAGTAGTATTAGAGGGGGAAGATTTCAAAGACAGTCTTGGTGATAGCACAACTGTGAGGCATTTCTTGCATATTTCTTCTTGAACCAGAATTGTTGGGAGTGACAAGGTAATGCTGGAGGAACAACACAACACTCCTGCACTGTGTCCACACCAAGCTGGGCTTGATCTACCACTCCTACTCTGCACTTTCTTCCTATGCAATTCCACTAGCTTCCACATGGACATGGCAGTGCTGGTGAGGAATACAGCACCAGTGAGTCCCAAATTCACTTCCAAGTGACACTGGTATGCCCTACAGCCACAGATACATCCTTGGCTTTAGAAGACCTAATGCTGTTTTACAGCAGGATAATGAACCTAAGCCTGGACAGCTGAACTTGGCAGGTTCAGAAACCAGTTCATTACGTTTTTGTATATATCATGGCACCAAAATGAGCAACAAAAAAAAAGCAGGTTGCTACTACCTTGAGATACAAATCCTGAGTGATTAGTAACTAGGAGTTATTTTCCAGTCCCTACTTCTATCCCGCAGTTTAATATGCAGCCATTCCTCTTGTGCTGCCCTCTGTACATGCTTGAACACATTGTAGTTTCACTTTAGTATACAAGGATTCAGAGTAAGTACTTTTATCACCCCTAAAGAAATATAAGCAATGTACAGTCATTCAAGTCCACATATGCACAGCCTAAAGTATCTCACTGAGCTTTTCATCCACTTTGTAATTTAACTGTATCTAATGATGCCAGACTGTGCTTTAGCAAACCAACTCGTAACATTATTATTTCCAAGTACCTGTTTTAGCTCAGGGCATATTTTGCTAGGAAAAAGAAATAATTAATCATAGGGTTTTTTAATAAAGAAATTTACAGAAAGGCTAGGCAAACAAATATACAGAAATTGTAAAAGCTACTGGGAATCTATGCAGCGTATTTCCAAATGTCCATAGAAACAGCATTAAACCTCCTTTAGCCATGGAGCTGCTTTGTTTACTGCCCTGAAATACTTATCACTCTATACTGCTGCAACAGGCAGTTTATAAGATAAATCCTGCATTGAAGGAGAGGTGATCTGTTAGAATATATGCCACTGGTGCAGATATATCTGTGCAGTGTTAGACTTAGATATCACAGCTAGGTCACAGTTGCAGTATTGGCCTGCCTATTGATGACATGCAAATGACAAATTTTTTGCAATGGTTGAAAATACTAAAGCACAACCATACTTGAGTATATTCATATGTACCTCGCTTTCCTTCTCAGCAACTCCAGTTGTATCCTTATCTCCTGCCTTGACACTCTCCTGTTTAAAAAGGGAATACGGTCATCACCTCACTCATGCTGAGGCAATGGTTGCAGAGAAATTGGTATTAATCATGCTAATGGAAGCATGCCATGTATGGGATGCAATGAAATGAATGGCTAGATGAGTTAGTATATACTATCAAGCAGAAAGATACTGCCACATATAATCCGAAACACAAGTATTAATATGCTAAAACAAACCCTTTACATATGTCATCATCATCACACTTGAACTGTTAAGGACAATTTTACTTACTTTTACTACGAGTATTCTCGTAACAACAGCAGCTTTGAAGAATTGTTTAGTAAGCAACCTTGCAGTTCCCACCAAGCTCAAATTTCTCCCACCTGTGACTCAAACTGTTTTCATTAACACCTGCTGCTGCTCCTGTAATTCACCAGGGCCTCAGAGTGAACTTCATAAAGTACTTCTCCTACTCATGTTGGACTGCAGCTCATTTAAAGGGGCTGTTCAAAAGATGTGGGTCACAAAGTTCATTTTATTTTTTTGTTTTTGCAGAATCACCTTACTTTAGGTCCATATCCAGTGGTACATGCAGCAGGTGCCTGACAAAAAAATTAGACATCAGTGGTTTTCCAAATCTGACACCCATTTAGGTGTTCCAACAATTGCATGCACTGTCCAGCAACAACCTCCTCCCAAACAGTACCTGTTACTTGTTACCAGCACCAGGTCCTTTTCTATAAAAGATCAACAGTCAAAAATCATTAAAACTCAGGTTTGGTTTGGAATAGTTATAAGTGCTTTTTTAGCTGTTCAGGTTTGACTCTCTGCAGATATGGCTATTTCTAAAGACACTCCACTAAGCAAAAACAAGCTAAAGCCCTGTTACGGAAATTAATTTTGCTAATAAATTTAGAGACAGCTAGGTCAGATTTTTCTACAGAGTTGTAAGGGTGAAGAGAAGTTATGCAAGCATACTTGGGGCACGGTATAATGGAGTGTCTGCTTTGGCAGTCAGAAGCCAGGAAACCTCACATACTCAGGCCCCAGCTACCTGCCTTCACACACACAACTGTCATGCTAGAATTCCTTAAAGTTTCAGCTGAAATGGTTGCATGTTTCTTTTTTAATAAAAGAATGCTGAGTTACATGCAAACTTCCTATCACTCTTTTTTTTTTTTTTTTCCCTGCTCCAACCCAGTATTGCTTACAGTCAGTCATAAGCCCCAAACATGCCCAGATGCCAGGACAGGGCAGTTGCTGACAGTAGTGTTGCCACAGAAACCTCTTATAGCCTTATCCCTGTTAAAACTGCAGTGTTACATAACCTTAAAAAATTATTAATTCCTTTTTTTTCAAGTTGCCAAGACTCTGTTATGTAGCCTTCAATTTTATAGTAAGTTTGAGGAGGCTGTAGAGGGTCTTAAATAGATAAAAACAAATATCAACAGAAAAATATTTATATTTCACACTCTACTGATGTATGTGTGCAGAAAGCCACCCAGAGAAATCCCCCCTTTTTTTTTTGTCAAGCAGAGATACTGTTGCCCATAAAAGCTTTACGTCCAACTGCAAGTCAGTACACAGATGACTGCCCAACTTGTACTATTAAAAAGTGCTGAATTTCTGCCAGCAGATGTGTTTACAATTTGCCTTCAGAGATTAGTATTAATCTTGCACTTCGAAGTCAGGAATGTGTTGGCCTTTTCCATTTTCTTAGTAATTTCCTCACAATATTCTCTGGTAAGAATCTCATCAACCCAGCTTTGGGTATTTTTGCAGAATGATTTAATATATATATATATATGCATATTTTAAAATAAGAACTGTTTTCTTATTAACTAAAGGCACAGTTTTTGTTGGAAAGGTGAAAGTAAGGAGAGCTTCTCTTACTTCCCAAAGCTTGAGCTTTCCTGAAGCTAACTTGATTATTGTGTACTAGTCAATTTAGTAGCATTTTGCTTTTCTGATTAGCTGGAAGTTGGGATTTCATGGATAATGGAGTTTGAGAAGAGAGGCATGATAGCATAAACTGTATCATTTTTAGAGCATGAAACCCTAAAAAAAAAAAGGATGTAAAAAGGATGACCAGAATAACATTAGGAAACTAACACCCTGGTTCCAGAGAGAAAAATCTGCTTCTGGAGACTTCAACAGAAAAACACTATTCTATATCAGTTCTCTCCTGAGAGAACCATAAAAGAGAGCCATGTATTTTTAATGGCCTTATACTCCCATTTTTCACCTGCACTTAGCTTCACGCTCAGAATCCAGACACAGCTGACTGCTCTTCCTTATCTAACCATTGTATTGCTCTCCCAAACTACATGTTCCACCATTTGGGCACTGTGAATAGTACCTACAGTGGGACTGAACCCTAATAAGATATGTCTGGTTGCAGGCTGTTCTCTGGCCTCTGCTGTACTCAGTCAGTGTCTGCAAAGAGCTTATCAGGAGATAGCTTCACATGTTTATATACTGCTCTGAAAACCAAAGTATTTAGCTGAGTGTCTGACTGCTTTAATGGGAGAACATCAGAGTCCAGGCAGGCATCAGACCCAAAGCACTGAGAAGCTCTTTCCAAACTAATAAGTACCGTGGAAGGTAGAAGAGCTGATCTCCAAGCGTTATGTCTCACATGTAGGAACAGAAGAAAGGGAATCAGCAATATTTCATAAGCATTTGCTTTATTATGGTGTCTTCCTGTCATCTTTGCTTGAATGTGAAAAAGAATTAAGCCAGCGGTTAATGCATTATATCCTTCAGACTATCCTTTGGATTTACAGCTGCCTTTGGGGATGCTACAGAAACAGAAAAACAACTCTTTCTGTGTAGAGAATTCCACGCATAAACTGTTTACCCCATGGTTAACTTTTCTTCTGTTGGCATACATGGTCATCCTGTCCCTTTAATTACCAGATATTTTATCCTCTCCCCAAAAATGATCAACTGTTGAGAGCTACTAATAAAAACTTTATTTGTTCTATGGCATTGTAGATCTGAAGGACCAAGTCAAAAATATGTAATGAGATCCTAAGCAGCAATTCTGACGAGCTCTAATAATGAATTTTTGGCAATCTTGATCAGGCAGACTATGAAACAGCAAGTAACTGAATCCAAAATGCCATGACAGGCAAGTAGTACCCTATCCCCTGGATCATTCTCTCCATAATTTAAATGAACACCCTACCAGAAAATTTACTGTGGAGTTCCTATAATGAGGAATCCATGCCATAAATTTTCTGGATTAATGGGATGTGATAGGAAACTTAGCACAGAAAAACTGAACTGAAGACTGGCTGTCACTCAAAACTGGAAGCAACTAAACTCAATTAAAGATTCCCAATGAAGCAGTATCTATTAATATTTTACAATTCTACTTTTAAGGAAACTGTCACTCATAAAGCAAATGGATGTAGAACTGCTGCTGGGAAATGGCATGTTTCCATCTTTTGCAATTCAGTATATTTTTCTTTAGCTTTGAACATACTTGTCATTAATCCCAATCTTCAAAACTCTTCTTTGCAAGTCTTGGAAAACGCTCCCTAAAATAAAAACCTTTCAGAACCAAACAGTCACTCCATTTCAGGCATTTTTAAAATCAACACTTTGGTTTTTTTCCCAAATTAGTAACAACATCATTTTGACTTGGCAACAAAACACCAAGAACAAACCTAATAAAAACTGTTTAACTTCTATTTCATGCGTACACTCTTCCTCTTGGATTGCTCTTAAATTGTCTGTCTCTAGCATTGTTTCTCTCTGCCTCTCTCCCAAAAGCTGTGCACTCCTGTCACTCAGCCAGAGCAGCTGACAACAGACCATGGACCAAGAACTCCTCTGCAGCAAAATGGATCAACTGAAAAGGTCATGCCAGCCAGCACGCAAATGCATTGTACTGCAGACAGAGACTGTTTAATTAGTGCTTAAGATGTGCAACAGGCTTCACAGCATTGCTTTGTCTTAGTGCAGGACAAAAACATTTCATTTTGGAAAAATGGGGAACTTCTAATTTTTTTTTTTTTAATAAAACCACCTTTCTGGCTTCATTAATATCTGTTCTTCCACACATTATTCCTCACAATGCACTCATGGGAAGAGAAGAGCTCCAGATCAATGACCGATTTCCCATTCCTTCTCTCTCCACCCTCCCTATCACTTTCTTTATTCCAAACCATCCCATTTACATGAGGCATTTATCTCAACAGTTTGACAAAACAATGTGCCTCAGAAAGGTAATTTCATTTTTTGCCTTCCTATAGAGTTGACAATACGAACTGAAAACATACGGAGGGGGAGAGCCTGGTCTACACAGACCATGAAGCTTTCTTCATTGAGTTATGTTAGTAGGAGGGGATGATCCTGAAATAAATTGCTCCAGTGTGTACCACGTAACCAAGCAAAAGTGAATTAAAATATGAAACAAATACTCAAAGTTCATACAAGTGTAATCAGAACTAGGCCTAAACGTAGTTCTGCAGAACATACTGTGATCACTTCCCTCCACAGGTCCAGTGCTACTAGGCGTTTCCAGAGAATCAGTAAGGTTGGACAGAGTCAGATATTACCTGCCCTTTCCTGCAAAGTCCTGCAGAACAGCCCATATAGCACTGCCCACCTCTCCTCACACAGTAAATTATTTTTCCTACGTTAGGAAGAGCTCAGTAGCTTGATATCTGAAAATCAGAAATCCATCCATGCTCTGTGCTGCCACATTTATAGGTGCATCTATAGATACTTCCACTTTCTTCAGCTAATTCGCATCTATATGAGCTTAATATTGATATCCATATGGCAGTGTATCAAGTGCTTACTGAAAATCACCTAATTTTATGGTCATTTGGGTAGCACCATCCCTGCTTAGCAGCAGAAGACATACATGGTCTCCCCCAAGTCCAAGTTCAGCTCAGCAAGCTTAAACCTTCTCTTCTAAGAACACTTATCGTACCAAACCATGCTCAATAGACAGAGAGCACAGGTATGTATCTTCCACCGGCTTCTATGGCAGAGGAACTGACCCACAGAATAACTTTCCATCCAGTTTTTCAGTAGTAATCTTCATATTCTACCAGCAACTCATCAGAGCCTTTTAACATGTTACTGTCTTGAGGAAAGCATGAAAGATGTTGACTACAAAAACAGATGCAGTTTTCCTCCAGGGTTTCTTAGCCTGTGGGTATCATCCACCACCAAGACCATCTGACAATAGTGTGTAGGAGAGGAACTTCAGTTGGATAAAACTGAAGCTACCTGTGTAAAAAGGGATGCTAGTCAGCAGGAAACCCCCATTCTTACTGTCTCAGACCACCTCTTAATTTGCAGTGATATTAGATGCCCTGCTTTGTTCTTCATGCAGAGCTGTAATTTCTTTTTCATTTCCTGAATGTCGAGATGTAAAAAGTCTCCGAACTGGTGTTCAGTGTTCTCTCTTTGGCTCAAAACTGGCTTCTAAAACTGTGAGCCACGTACACCTATTACAGTAACTGTTTTTTCTGGAATTTTCATGCTCTAGTAAGGACCATACAAGATGTACATTGGCTTAGTGCTTGAAATGAAATGAGAAAACTGCTAATAACATCATTTAAAAATGGCATCAATTCTTTCCCCTTCTGAAGTTCATCTAGCATCAAACAACTTGTGAAACCACAACCACTCAGCCAAACTTCAGTCTAAGATACCAAACGTAAGAAGAATGTTATTTTAGGGCTGAAAGGAGGACATGGTGGAGAGGCATGCTGTGACACAGCTGGGCATCAGAGTAACTAGCCATGGAGGATGATAGTGGAAAGGATGGCTGAAATGCAGCAAGCGCATTCACCACAACAAAAGGTGGCTCCGATGAGGCCGGGGAGGAAGCATGGAGGACAGATCACTCACCACAGCCTGCTCTGCTGGCTCAGCAGGGACGGCCTCCTTTTCCACAACAACAGCAGCAGCAGCAGCAGCGGTTTCCTGAACCTTAGGTTCTCCAGGTGGAGTTTCTTCAGTCTCAGTCTTTTGTTATTGATTTTTAAGTAGATAGTGAAAAAATTGTTGAGGAGCGTAAGATGTTGGGGAGGAGAGGGAGAAAGGGAACTGTGCCTGGCACAGTGTTGCTTCAGGCTCAGTCTTGCCAGGCTTTGTCCCCAATAAAAGATAGCACATAAAGGGCATTTTCATCATCAATGTTCTCTATGTAACATGAGCCAGCCCTACGTGCCTCCCTCACAAGGAAAGGAAGCATAGCTTCCTGAGTTACAGTGAGAGGTAATGGAAGTGGGGGGAAAGCACTCAGTTTGCTCAAAAATACTCCAGAAACTGCTGGCAAAGCCAGAAATTGAAACTGGCACCCATGTGTACCAACCCTGGTCTTTCAACAGAAGTTTTAAAAATTACCTCCTCCTCCCTGGTTCTGCCTGTTCTCAGACAATATCGTGCCTCCTCCATTGAGGGTAAAAAGTAATTAACAGAGAGTGAGATTTAAACAGTTTTTACATGCACAGTGACTGATTGAATTCTAGCAATGAATTCTAGCAATTATCCCTGGTTTCTTATTAAAATGCATTCTCTCTTGAGCTCTTAATCACCTACAAAGCACCAACGTACTATTGGGATTTCCACCCTTTTAAATTCCAACCTCAGCTTGTTTTCCAACAAGAGGATCTGTGAAATATCACCAGCCCTGCAACATGTTCAGAGTTGTGGCAAAATAGCTCACAGCAGAAGAGCAATCACCAATGGAGACATTACTCTGCAAATACATGCACCTAACAGGGGGAGAGCTCCAAGCTGTGCTCAGCATATTCAATTTATAAAGATGGCTGACTCAACCAGATAGAATAACCCCAGTAGATTAATTTGCCATGAACAAATTGCTCAGCAGAATATGAAGCTCAAAAGCAATTGCTTTGCAGTTTGTAACAGGTTGCTGGCTAGAATGTGATACCTCCTGTGATGAAGAGACAGCTTCTATGAAATTCTTTAAGATCCTAACACCTTCTTCTCCTGATATTTTTCAGGAAAAAAATCCCCATAGCCTCTCAATTCTTTGCTCATATATTCCTTAAGCAGGCTGATTTTTAATGAGGTACAGAGAAGTTTGCCTGTGCAAGACCTTCAGGATTTGGCACAGCATTAAGGAGCATTCACTCATTGTATTATACCATACTGTGCAAAAATTTCTCTGTGCAGTGTATTAGTGACAGCTTTAGAGAATTTAATAAGAAGAAACAGGACTGAAATGAGAAACACAAAGTAGATTTATCCTAGGTAAGATGACTAATGAGTTTCCTGACATTTAATGCTGGAAGATTCTTTCAGATTTAAAATCACAAGTAACATAAAGCAGATTGCATGGATGTAATTCAAGTCACTCGTTGAAAAGCATACCTCAGATGAGTTACCACATTGCAGCTACAAGTAAAAATACTCTCAAATTATTCAGTAACCATAATGAGCACAAACACCACATTACGTAACATTATTTAATGTTATATTTTCACCCTACTGCTATTAAGTAACTAAAGTGCTCACCTCACAAGGCTGTTATTCTCACACTTACTCCAGGCTAAGCAAAGACCGTAAGTGGAGCTAAGAAACCGCCCAGGTATGATCACTTCCAAAAAGATTGTGCCCTCCTTAGAAGCAGACTGTGCCTGCTATTGATATGGTGGTGAGTAGATAAAATTACAGCAATTTTGGAGATATGTAATAGCCATCATGTACTATCAGGCCCTTGCTGTACACTGGACCATAGCACTCATTCTAGTAATTTCTTAAATGCAATAAATGAACAAACTGTTTGACTACACCTTTATAGAATAAACATACCTTAAATATTCTGTTGGGTTTTTTCTTTTGCTCTCTGCTATCCTTGTGAAAGGTTGTTTCAGTGAGCATGGATTTACAACTACAATGATATCACCCACCAGCTCTTCCAAATGGAAGAACTGCATAAGGTGGTGATTTAAAGGATGGGAAACAAAAAAAAAGTGGAAATGTGTTTGCACAAAGGAAAAATTGTACCCTTTTTGACAAGACATTTTAAAAGAAACCAAAAGCCACCACTTACCAAAGGCTCTGCCACATTCTCATTTGATTGTGCTGTAAATGCAGAGATATCCTAGATATAGAAATGAAAAACAACACGTAAAATATTTGAGACAGGATATTTGCAGGTGTCCATCAAAGACCTGATTTTTTAATGGTACACTAAGTACATTCACATAGAATCAGATGGCAAATACAACTTCATTAAAAATTATTTTAATATTTTTTTGGATTATCTGAGTACTATTAATATTAAAACCATTATTTTTTCAATTTTATATTCCATGTTTCTAAACCAAGATTTTTCACTTCACTAAAGGTATTAAATACATGTGATATACAGGGACACTGTTTAAGGTGCAATGCACTTCTAAGTTGTTGAACTCTGAATCCGTTTTGCAGATTACACATGGCTGTGCCTGGAGAGTATGGCAGCTCTAAGCTACTTTCTTCTTGATCATGGGCTTTTATTTGAATAATAACTACAGTAATTACAAATCCAAAATTTTACCTGCATTAAGAAAGTAAAAAATTTGAGGTGTTTTCCAACATCTCACTCATTCGGAACCAATTAATTTGCAAAATACTGCTGGGCCAAACTATTTTCCTACCACAGAGGAGACAGAAAATACTTATTTTCTCCAGATAAACATTTTGCCTTAATTATTAGAGCCTTGTGCTTTGCCCCTTCCATCTGGATCCTTTACTAAACTAAATGTCCTGGAGCAGAATAGTTAATCATTGGAAGATTCATTTCCATCCTTGTAGAAGCTGGGTCTTTCTGGGTATTTTTAAAATTTGGTGTACAGGGTGTGCTGTGGTTGAGCCAGTCTCTAAGAGAATGCTGAAAAATAATGAGGCCCCAGATTATCCACCTGAAGTTTGGGATCTCGACACAGCCCTGGACTCTTAAAGCATAAACATGGTGTCTTTATGTGCTGTATCTCTGTGATGCATACCACAGACTCACCGTCAGCGCCACAGCAGATAAATAATTTAGGTTAAGTTTTGAGAGTAAAATCTCAACTGAAAATGAAGATGAAGAAAAAATAAAACTCACTACATATTTACACGCAGAGTTACTGAAAATAGGTGAAACTGAAAACGTGCTTTATAACATTTTGGGACTGTGAGAAAAATAATCCACAAAAGAGCACAATAAAAAAGCTAGACCAGCCATTTTAGGAGGAAATAGCTGCTCCATTAAGGTAGTCAGACTTTTTGCTATCAGACTCAGTCAGCCAAGAGTCCTAAGGGTATTAGAATCTTTCTAGCAACATCTAAGAATTTCTGACAACAGACAAGGTCTGGATTTGAGACAGTATGATGTTGCTATGCAGCTTGTCTGTAGAACAGATTTCCTGAATTTGTATAGCCAGTTCTAATGCCTTCCTAATAGCACAGAACAAAATTATCTCAAAACTTGTTTATTTCTTACCTGTGCAAATCCATTAAATGCTATGGTGGATGCCTAAGTAGAAGTGAAGATCAGAACAAATTACCATTTGCTTACTAAATCTGAACATGAGTCAGAACATTTTTATTTGCAAAATAAAAATATAGGCCAAACATTAAAAAAAAGGAAAAAAAAAGGAAAAAAGAGAAAAAAATAATAAAATGAAGGGTAAGGCAGCAAGAAATTTTACAACAGTGCTATTTGATAACAGACATCACAGGCTTAAAGAAAATGATAAAAAGAAAAATCAGAGTACCTTAAATATTTTTAAAAAACAATAATTAAAAAAAGTCCGGGTGCATTTAAAGATCTACAGATAAAACACAAAAGCTGCCAGACACAATGTGTTTTCACAGTTCAATGCTTCATTCACCATTTTGAAATGCATTTTTGTCAGCCAGCTTGAAGGGCTGAATGGCACCACACCATGAAGAGTTGAATGGCAATTTTTCAAAAAAAGAATAGCATGGACTTAGGAAGGGCAGTAGGAAACACACAAATGGAATGTTTTTAAACAACAAGGTTATGCATGGCCTAAGGAACTCTTTGTCTAGACTAGGCTACACACTGGGGTAGGTACCTCTTCTTTATCAGCCTCAATTTCCTGGTACAACAATCCATATCTCCGGTTAGCAATTTCATCTTCAGATAAATCTGAGTTGTTGGTCTCATTGTCTTTAGGACTAGTTGAACTCTCGATGCTAGCATTTCTGGAATTTCCCATTTGAAACAGAGACAAGGGTCTAGCTATCTCCTTGCTCAGTCCAGGATTACTAATGCCTGCCAGCTCCCCAGGCAAACCTTGTTTTACTGGTGTCTCCTGAATTATGTGGCTTGTGCTTCCACCTACTTCCTCCCAGTTGTTATTAGTAGTTCCTAGATCTTCTGTAGACCATTTACTACTAATGCCTAACCAAACACTTCCCATGTTACTTTCCTCTGAGTTTTGCTGCTTGGGGAAAAAAGGCCAGTTATCCAGTCCATTGGCTTGGTTATCTGACAGACTAGAAAAACCCCAGGAATCATTAGTAACTGTTGGATCCCAGTTTGCCAGCCAGGGCTCTAGTTCCAAGGTTTCAGGAACACCACTGCTAATCACTTCAGTGACTGCTGTTGCTGTCCTACCTGTCACTTCGTCATCTGCATTATCTAGGCAAGGATTATCACAGCTTGTGCTAGCAGCATCAGCTGCCTTGGGCAGCAATGCCCACTGTTTTTCAGCAGCAGCTTGACCTTTAGTTCCAGTACTAGTGTTTGGGAGGTGGCTGATGCTATTATCTTCAGTTCCTTTACCAGACTCTTGTGCACTGAATAATTTAGCACCACACAGATCACTTCCAGTATCTGAAGGGTACTTTCCTGTGTGGTCAGTTATCTCGAGGTCAACATGTGCCCTCATGTTTATACACTCCATGGATGTACTCTGTCCAGTGCTACTGTTAGTTTGGTCTAAGGCCTCCTCAAATGTATTTTCATGGTCCTCATCCCAGATACCAAGGACTCCCTCAGGTTCAGTGCTTTCTACAGTCTTACAGTTGTACACCGCTATTTTGTCCCCACATTCCAGCCCTGTGCTCAACGACTGTTTTTCTCTATCTGTCTCCTCAATGAGACTGACCTGTTTGAATTCTTCTTCTGTAGAGTTTTCTATGTTAGCACCACTAGCTCTCCCAGTATCTCCATTATTACCTTCAAACTCATGTAAATTTTCTACCTCTGTGCTGACTAAAATTTCAAGATCTGATTTTGCTAAACCCTTATGAAATTCTGCCTCACTGCCTCCTTTGGTTTCATAACCTTGCTCTTCCAGTTCCTCTGTACCTTCTACCTCCTTGTAGTTAGCTCCAGTCTCTACCTTTTCACTTGGCTTGACACCTGCCCACTCGTCTTCCTCAAGCTCTTCCTCTGCCTTTTGCACGTCACATGGGAGAGGTTCATCCAACAAGCTATCAGTTCCCAGGATGGGTGTCTCAAAACTGGTTACGTTCTCTAAAGGCTGATTGGTCACCACATCTTCCCACATGACATTTTTGGCATCCAGCTGGTCCTCCAGTGAAGTCCTCTGGTTTTTGCTTACAGAAGCTGACCCTGGTGCAGCATCCTCCTGCTCACCTAGTGCAGGCCAAACACTAGCAGGCAGAGTACCCGTGGATTCGCTTGAGGTTTGCTCTGCCCTGGGGAAAAGCAAAGAACTGCCTGCAGTAATTTCCTGGCTGATACAGGGTGTGCTAACATCTAGGCCCCAGTTGAGTGAACTTATATCAGTTTGAGATCTGTTAGTATCTTCTGATGACCCACTGTTTGGGGTTTCCTCCATGATCAGGTTACACAGGGAAAGACTTTTTGAAGAATCAGGCTTTAAGCAGACAGAAAAGCAAAGAAAAAACACAAGATGAAAAAGATAAAGGCGGATTTGATGAGAAAACACAAAATTTATATTTTACAAGAGCAATTTCAATCTAAAGAATGAAGTGACAAATCAAGCATATTACGGAAAAGCTATGTGATTTGCAACATCTAAAGGCAATAAATTGTAATGCAAAAGAGCAGCACTGATACACAAAACCAGAAAACTATGTATTATACCACAGTGATTAAAGAAGTCTCTAGAGTGGCCTCAATTTTGGGGAGAGTTTTGCTTACCGGCTGCACCAATTCGCTGCTTGTCTGTATAGAATGAAGTCATACACATAAAACACAGAAAAGAAGAACATGATGTACTTTGATACAGCAGCAGTTCATTAATTATCAGTTCTCTAATCAGTTGCAGTTACCAAATCAGGGTGGGGAAGGAGCAGCAGGTCCTTTCCTGCCACTCCACCCAAGACTTATTTCAGGCCTGTGAATTTTAAACCTCTGAATTACATTATAAAGAAGTTCTTCATGTAGGTTGAATATCGATCACCTCTTGCTTTCCCCTGTGAGTCACTGACATTTGTTCAGCTATGCAGTACACTGGCATTTTTAAAAAATAGAGCAAAGATGAAAAGAATTATAATATAGAACACATACGTAACATTAAAGAGCTATCAATAAAACTGTGCAAAAAGAAGACATTGATAAAGCTACCTAATGTAAGTTTAGAGCAACACATTCTCAACATTTCTGGGTTATTTTATGTGGTCTAGATATCTGCAGCCTTGAAATTCTGGCTAGCCTACACACATGACTGTTTTTATCAAGCTTTATTTAACTTCACTCATTATAAGGAGACAAGCATTTAATATACATCGCATGTGGAATGTGTTCACAAAACTGTGCTGCAAATCTGGATATATGACAAGCCTTCACAGATTTCTGTACTAGCTGAAGCTACAGAAGGTCAAACATAAACATACCAGGGTCCATGTCATGTCAACCCAGCTAACTCCATTACATACAGTCAAAAGAAAGTCCACAAAAATGGGTTGTTTAATTCCTGCAGATCATTTTATCTGATTTGGCACCAGGAGGAAGAAGGAAGGATTAATGAAGTTTCCTACAGTAGCAGTTTATTTTGTGACTAACTCCAGTTCACTGTATTGCCCACAAAAACAAGCTAAATTCTGTTTTTACTCCTAATTTTGAGAAAATGGTTGTCCATTTGGCTAATGGACACCAGGTATTTAGAGCAAGTGACTTATATCCATCATTACCTTCTAGCAGCTGTACTTCGGGCATATTAAAAGCAACACACTTAGCTGTCGTACTTGTGAATCTTTTAGCGTAGATTTCTGACATCGTTTAGGTTTTGTAGGCTAAGCAACAGAGATTGTTTTTTGTTGTTGTTAGTTCTAAAAGACACTCAGTGGCTTTATATACTTGGAAGAGTTTTTCATGGTCTGTGAATTCTTTATCTCAGCTTTTGGTTAAAGAATTGTAAATCTGAGCTTAAGTTGTTACAAAATCAGAGGCACGGAAATATTATTATGTATGTCAGGCTTACCGTCCATAGATCCCATGGCAATGTCTGAAAAAAGTAGTGGAAAAAAGAGCTTGTCAGAAAAATACCATTCCTGTACTGTACGTCCAACATGCTACATAACAATGTCCATTAAATGAGATAACTTATTTATATGCATGCTTATAGTACGTACATATTTTATATGCTAGCACATGTGCATGTGTGTGTGTCTGTGTATGTATCTGCATAATACTTTTGGTTATAAAGGATAGGCAGTATGCAATGCATTGTGGTATTTCCCACTTAAAGTAGGTGTTGCTTTCCAGCACACTCAAATTGCTGTGTGCATGACTAATGGTCAGATTCTGAGCTGGTGACTGAGTGACTTTCAATAGGTATATGAGCCTCTGCAAGGTGTCAGCTTTAAAGAGCTTACAAAGTTGGGGTCTTCCAGCCAGTTAAAAATGACACGGCTATCCACTGAGAATAAGTGGGCCTCCTCACAACACTGACACTAGAAAGGAAAATGGCATACTATTTGGGAAAGAAAATAAGAAAGCTGACCAATATTTTCTATTTCTTGTCCAGTCTGTTAATAAATGCTAGTGACCTCTCAACAGAAGAACTAAACAGACAAATGAAAGAAAAATAGCAGACTTCATGCCAAATATTTATAGCCCACCACATCAGACAGAACTCTGCCAGCTTGTATCAAAAAAGAAAATCAAGCTGGTTTGAAAGGCCCCTTCTAGCGAAGCCATAGAAACAGAAAAGCAATTGAGGAAGGATAGACCAGGGCTCACATACTGTGGTTGGATCACCCTGGCAGAGTAGTGGAGGCAGATAATTAATTAAATTAACAACAGACAAGTCATGCCAGGCCTTCCACGGCATCAGGCACGGATGACTACTCCTGTCTTCACATCACCACTTAAGCTGTTTGCTGAATGGAAAATATCCATGACTGAGGCAAAAACTATACATATGGAAATACCACTTATGGCTCTCTTTTTAATCTCCCTGCAAGCACAGGGCTCTGCAGTCACAGGTTTCATTCTCTTTAAACTGCCACAGTAATGACCCTGTCAACTCCAGTGACACCAAGACCCAGACTGCAGGGCTGTTTTCCCTTCTAAAATCACAGTGTTATGACTTATCCACATGCTCTTGTAGATGTGGACATCCTTTTTCATATGCCTTTGTTCTGCAGAAAGGTGAAAGGAGTGAGTAAAGGTGCTCAGTGAATGCTTCCTATACCCCTAGATGAAAAGTTACGATGAAAAGTTATGTACTTTTCTACACAGAATTATATTCTGGATTTCATGGTATAGTTGAATATAAAAGAACTGTTTTTCAGTAAAGTAATAATCTGTACAATATAATGTCAGATCGAATGTGTTCTGTCATAAAAGTTAAGTATCTTTTGTTTAATGATCCCACTGTTCTAATCAGTACTATTACAAAACAAGCTGAAAGAGTAGTTAGCAAAGTTACATTTAGCATTTTCTGTCACTGCTGAATGCTATGGAATTACATTTGCCTTCCCTTTCCTTTTCTCTGTTTAGAGGGAGAAAAAAACATAACAAGTAAAATGCACAAAGCTTCTGCTGGAATGGAACACTTCTCGCAACAAATCTCAATGAGAAAACTCAGGTAATGCTCAGAGGGCTGACAGTACATCATTTTTCTGACAGCACATATCCTGTCAGAGATCACTACAGATCTCATTACGTAACTAGGGCTTCACACCAACTAAGAAATTAATTAACCGCAGAAGAGATCAGCAGAGAATCAGGACCATCTCAGCCTTAAAGCTTCTTGTCTTCTCACTCCTTTCCCAGTGCTGCATTTCTGAACAGCTGATTAGTCTTCTCAAGTCTCACAGAACAAGCCAGATTAATGATAGCTCTTGCTCACAGTGTATTAACATTGCTTCTTTGGGTACAAGACAGGGATACAGACATGCTGGCCAGGAGATGTTCCCTACTTTGCTACCTGCCCTCTTGGTAGTGAGGGTGAATTCTGGATTTTAAAATAGCATGTCCTGTAGAATAAGCCAATGAATATCAGCAACTTGATATATTAGTGTTTTCTTCTTTCTTTAAATTTTCATATTTTTTTTCATATTGCTGCAAAAAACTATCATTACAAATATTACTATTGAATGTAGACTTCTTCTTTTCTACAAGAAAACACCCTATTCCATACTCCAATTTTCCTTGAGGTTAGGTCTAAAATAGATTAATAGCAAACCCACTCAGATGATACCACTGCTTGCTACAGAAACTCCATCACAGTAAAGCAACTGCATGCTGACTCCATGAGACTTAGATCCCGTAAGGCATCTTTCCAGAAATGAATAATCAAAGTCAGGTCAGCTGTCAGAAAAACAAGCACTGGATATAATGTAATGTAATGTAATGTAAGCACTGTAATAATGTTTACACTAAGAGTTATTCTAAAGATGGAAAATAACTGCATGCTAAAGTCAAGGCCAAGGTACCAGCAACAATTCTCATCAGCAGACGTCTCATTTTACCACCAAACCATTTCCTCTCCTTCCAGTACATCATCAAGTACAGGGTTACTGAGGGGGAATGTAGAAGGCTGACTCGTGCTTCTCAGGAAGATAAAGTTTTTCAGACACTTCTTATTAATACATGAGACAAACCTTATCTACCAATGTTGGGCATTAGATTTGTTTCTTTTTTACTTGTAGAAATATTTTCCCGTAAGTCGCTAGGAGATTAACTGCTGGTACTTAATGAGTGCTTGAATGGAACAAAAGAGGTGGCCAAAGTGGGGAGAGGAGTGAGCACTGGGCTACACTTTTTTTTATTCTCTATGAGTTTCCCTGCGGGGGGGAAAGTTAACGTGGGTTTTGGGAAGCAGGAAAATGAAGGGGCTGGAGGAGGTAGAGGCTCTCTTGCTCTGGGCATCGGAAGGAAGAAGGGAAGGCTGTTTTTGCTTGCTGTGAGAGGAGTTCACTCTCACCACCGATTCTGGCCCTGGGAAGCCTACCATCATCTGTTCATGTGCCCAGGAATTCTGAGCTTGCCTCCTGCCCTGCTGGATCCGAGCCGGCCCTGTCCCGCTGCCAATGCTTCTTTGGCGCTGCTTCTTCTTGCTATGGTGTGGCCCCGCACCCCCCTGCCCTGCCGGGACATCCTGCTGTTCCAGCTACCACTGCAGAACTTCTGATTTGTCTCATCCACTAACCCGGGATTTTCCACTGTTCCAGCTCTCCTCTCGGAGGTCTTGCTGGAGCACCGAGATCAGACTGCCCCGGGCTTTGTGAAGCAAAGCCCTCGAGGTTCCTGGTTCTGTTTTGTTG
The DNA here is from genome assembly GCA_013400495.1 of Nicator chloris. NCBI lineage: Eukaryota > Metazoa > Chordata > Aves > Passeriformes > Pycnonotidae > Nicator > Nicator chloris. The sequence goes on along the minus strand of WAAE01014010.1, from coordinate 49,079 downwards.
TTAATGCTGTAGTTGTTGTTGTTTGTTTTGTTTAGTTATACATACTAGTAAAAAACTGCTATTCCTACCCCCCATACCTCTGCCTGAGAGCCCTTTTATTTTCTAAATTATAATAGTTTAAAGGGAGGGAGTTTGACTTCTCATGGGAGGCCCTTCCCTCCCCAGCAGACACCTGTCTTTCAAACCAAGACAACCAAACACAGTACATTGCATTCATATGCTTTGCCTATGTCAAGGCGAAGAGATACCTGAGACATGGGTGAATGACTAACTCCTGTTGATACAGCTTCTGGCTTGAAAGGGTCAAAGTCCAAATCCAGTAACGATTCTTCTTTCTTAGCTTCAGGTACTTCATTCTGTTAGAAAAGAAATACAACTGTTAAAAAACTTACCTTTTAAAAGCTGTACTTGGCAGTAAAATATTAAAATGATCAAGAAAAAAAATCAAACACCCCATAGATTTACTAGCTGTGGTGCACACCAAAAGGGGAGGAAGCTCTGAAGATTTTCCTGAGCTTTAGTATAAGTTTTACTTTTATGCGATTCACTCTTTTGATGTTTTTGGTTTCTGTGTAGTACAGCTTTGCCTTTGCAGGTTAAACAGTCACAGCCCTTCCAAAAAAGTGTTGAGTGTACACCACTTGATGGTAAAGGCTCTTTCAAAGTGCTTTGAGACAGACATCGAAGTTAAAAACTACATAAACGGCAGCCCAATGTTCACACATTCTAATAAGTTAATCTCTCTCCAAACACAAACATTAGTAAAAAGCCAGTAGAGAAGGATGTAAATGCATTTGAATTAAGTTTTGATTCTGAACATGTACACCAATTTACAATTAATGTTGTCTTAAGCTCTAAACTTTAGGGAAACATCTGATAGTAAGGCACTGGAACAGGTTACCCAGAGAAGCCATGGATGTACCATCCCTAAAAGTGTTCAAAACCAGGCTGGATGGGGCTTTGAGCAACCTGGTCTAGTGAGAGCTGTCCGTGTCCATGGCAGGGGAGGGTGGAACTAAATGATCTTTAAGGCCTCTTTCAACCAAAACCATTTTATGATTCTATGATATGCTCTTACTAAAATGGATTTCACGGCAGAGCCTTTTTGGTTTGCAATTAATAAATCTGTCAATGCTTCTGAGGTCATTATAAAAATATACACACATATATATGTTTAATGGGCTACAGGTCTTTTCTGCTGTAAAATCACCTAAAAACAATTAGTGTGCTTCAACATAAAATACTAATTTAGTGTGAAATTATAGCTGAGATTTAATTATAATTAATTGTAAATACTCTAGGCAAGCATCTTGGTCTTGCTAACAAGGCTAGTACTGCCTACTGCTATTTGTTTAGTTAAATAGTGAGAGAAGCTTGTACAACAGGGCAAGTCTATCACAATATGGCAGGTATAAACTCAGCAAAACTAGGAGATAAAAATAATGATGATGACAATGATAGTAAAATAAATGAGCAAAGACTTTCTATTATTAAAAGATTTAAGAGTATGAAGCTTCCAAATTAGTGTTACTATTGGCAAATAGATGCTCAAAGTTAGGTAATTAATGGCTTCCATTATGCCGCAAACCACCTTAACTCTCTGTGTCACCTGCAAACATGGTCAAAAGAGCTCCTCACATGTTAGGAATGACAGAGTAACCTAGAACTCTTCAGTTTGTAAGAGGTGTGCTAGGGGTGATGTGAGAAGGGTATATACCAGTGTGAGAGGCACAGGGGTTTGGCTGCTCCCTGATTCTTCCAAAGCAGAAAGGCAGTTTGTAGCAAAGTTGATGGGGGCAAATGTAAAATAAAAAAGTGGTGCTGCTCCATGTGGCACAGGCTCCAGCTGGGGATCTCCTTGGCTTCAAGTAGTGTGAATGGGAAAAATGTACACATGCTGAAAGACTGAATAAATTTGTGGCGAAGTAGTCTGTTGAGGCTTACTAAATAGGTGGAAATCATGTTGAGGAAGCCCCAGAGCAGCAAATGACTGGAGGCTGAGAGACTCTAGTACAAGGGAGTGTCAGGAGTAGCAACTTTGCTTGCCTTAATTTATCTTCTTTCTTTGGCTTTCTGCATCACTGGTGATGACAGATAACTGGTCTGACACACTGAAGCCAGTGTTATAGTCTCACCCTTTAAAAAGTCAAACCCACCATTCCCATTAGTAACTAATATTACATTCTCTCATGCCTTCCATTGAGTGTATTCAGATTTCATCACACATGCTCTGGAGGCACTAATACTCATATGGTCATACAACTTGATGAAACAGCAGCATTTGCTGGCATATAATCAGAATTGGATGGAGACATAAAAGATAATTATCTTTCACTGAGGTTTGAGAATGAAGTTGTTACCTTTGAGGACTGAATCAAACGAACAGCAGTCTTACTTAGGCCATGAGTGATGACAACTAAGGTGTTGGAAATGACAGGGTACTGATCACTGATAGCACGTTATCATGTACTCGTGATCCTTGGACCAAAATGAAGAGAACATTCAACTTTAGTGACAAAGGCCCATATAAATATACAGGGTACCTAAGACACCACGTTACAGGGAGATGGAGGAGAAACAGGAACCTCAGGAAATCCCTCAATAAGGGACAAAGCTGTGACAGGAAGGTCTGCCAAATATCCTGTATTTATTCCACCCCAGCATGATGAAGTATGAATAAATTAAACATTTGAAAGAGACAGCTGTGGCAGAAGCAGGGTTGTACCTCTCAGAGGTATGTACAAGGAATGAAGAAGGCACAAGAAACCTTCAAGGACTACCAGAACTGTTACCCTCTCTCTGTACACCGTCTGTACAAGCCTTAAAATAGCTTTACCAGTTATGGACCATTCACTGCTTTCAGGCACACTGAGACACATAATGTATCTGTAGGGGACATATAAAGGCCTACAATGTCCAAGCTAGTAACTGGACACTAGGGAGAAATGTGATGTGAAGAAAAGGAGAAATAAAGCAAGGAACACACATTTCTGAATGATCCTTCCACCTGGTCACTCAGATATTTCATCTTCTCACCTCCTTCTTTTACTAGGCAGTAATTAAATCCATTTTTGACAATTAATAACCTGGATGTGTGAGACAATTTGTTAAATTAGTGCACAAATATTCAACAGCATCAAGCAGAACTCTTTCAGCATCTTGAACTAACCCAGCGAATGCATCAGTACTGCTTGGTAAAGAAGGAGGAACAACAACAACTACAGGGTATTTGTGTTTCAGGAAACAGAAGTGTTTGGCCTGTTTGCAATCCTCACAAAAACACTGTATTAAAGCAGCAAAGCTCTACTTATCAGTCTGTTGGTTTTGTGTCTCTGCATGAGCAGTGTCTGGGACACCAGTGGTGGTCCTCTGGGAAGTCCTGTACTATTGGCAGGCTCTGCAGGCTTAATAGCTTTCTCCATACTGCCCAACGAGGGCTTTGGAAGTATAGGAGAAGCCATAAACACCAAGAGGAATAATATTTCCACATTTCTTGTGGATTTCATGCTATATATTTTTCTTAACTGGTTCACATACACAAGGATACAAAACCTATATATCACATTGTTTGGGTATGTCTGTATATACTCAGATCTCAGATATGGTAAGGATACTTTAGTGATGGGGGTGAGTTTTGTGGAGGGAGAAGTGCAGATGATTGATGAGAAGGTGGTCAGGGAATAGCTTAGGATATTCCCTGGTCATTGACTGTGGAGGAGGGAAGGAAATAAATCACTTGCTAAAGGGAGATCCATTTTCCTTGAGAGATGAGGAAAAGATTTTGGTTCTCAGAAGCACACCCACTTTTATTATGCCATTCCATTTCTATGCCAGTCTCTCACAGAAAGGTTATAAGGAAATGTAAGGTTATTCTGGAAATGTGACTTACACTATTTACAGCCTTGTTCCGGTGTCATCTCTTAATGGAAAAGCAAACTAGTTCCCTTTCTGCTTCCCTGGATGGCCGGACTTATGCATGTTAGTTGGATACAGTATTTAATGCAGGGGGCTATATCTAGCACAGATTACACCAACTCTTACCAGTGATTTCAAGGCTCATGCTCCTTGAGTAACTAATTCCTATGAAGTCAAGATACAGTGATGCAACACACTTGCCATCTCCCTTCAGAAAGAGTGCCTACCAGCAGCTGTGTTCTGGGGCCAGCCCTTAATTCTTTAATTGCACAGAGACTTAACTATAAGTAAGTCTTTTCCAAATAGACCCCCTATACACAGCAACACCTGTTTCTCCCTACCACAAGAAGACAGAGCATCACATGTTCAAATTGTATAAAATACATTTTTCATTGCTGTGCCTTTGTTCTCCCGTGTTGTCAAATGAATTAGAACAAAACCAGTGATTCAAATGACAACAGAAATTCCTAAACATTCTGCATAAGCATCAGATCTACATATTTCTCTCCAATCTATCAGATGCAGGCTCAGAGTTGCAATTACCATGAAAGAAAGGGTCCATTATCAAAAAAGACCAGCAATCACTGTAAGTATGTAAAAGCTGAATAGCTGAATACAAATTTTATGGACTTATTTTGCACAATTCTGGCTTTTCTGTTTATTGTGCGCAACTTTTAGAAAATCATAATAATAAGATAAAATGAATTTTGATCTCTTCTTTGCTGTGCAGCTAATGTTTCTACGAGCAAAGCCAAGTGAATGAATCAATTAGCTGAAGCAGTCTTTTATACCTGTAAAAACCTGACAAGTTCCATTTTTTAAAAATCACTCAACAGAATGAAGGAATACTTCTAATGATTTTAATGACGGAAACAGAAGTAATGAAGGATCTCTGTAAAGTTCCACTTCAGATGCTTAGGATTAAAAAGAAGCATCTTAGATCAACTCTCAGCTAGTAATGCAACCTGGATGCATTTAAATCTCAAGCATGACTGTATCACAGTATTTTTAGTCAGATCTCTCAGAAAATTGCTCTTTTCTTCAATATATGAGCAGTGTTAGCCCTTTTGAGTGATTATGTGCGACCTATTCAAAGGCAAAACGTGTAACTCTTTCAAGATAACAGAAAGTGGTAATTATGCCTCTGCCTTCTATCTGTGCCCTCCTCCTCCCCCCCATGAAGATCAGCCCCAGGGGGCACTATCTTGGAGAATTGAGGGTGATTACATGGTTGGACCTCTACACAATTCTCTGAAGCTTACCTGTGATGGGGTTGTCACATTGATTTCTGGGACAAAGTTGTCGTCAAATAAGTTAACGATGTTCTCCTGTTGCAACTCCTTTGTGGGTGTGAGTTTAGGCAATGGAGGGACTGGCGGACCTTTCCTCAGCTAGGCAGACAGCAAAAATGTCACAGACTAGTTCAGGGATAAAAGAAAATCTTTAAGGCCTAAACAAATTGCCTTAGGTTTCACCCTAAATAAGCTATGGGAATAAGCCATGTATTGAAAGGAACTGTTTAGCTGTTCATCACCAAATGCTTTGAAATAAACCTCATGGGAAGAGCAAAACAACCCTATGTTTCAAAGTCATTAAAACTCAAGGTTAAAGATTTGATTCAAAAGCAACTTTTGCTTGTATTTTTTCTGCTGCGACAGGCACACACTAGCTCTTCTATGCAGGCCATAGTTGGAAGGGTGATACTGTACATAAAAAAATGCCTCTGCAGCTTTTGGGCTTCATTCATTTAAGTTCGTTTGTGTTTAGCTTTGGGATTTTGTCCCTGCCCATCTGTTGCTAACCTTAGAGTGTACTTAATGCTAAGAGCATATAATCTCTGGGAACTATAGTACTTCAAAAATGCTTCATTTACTATATTCCTCCTGCTTGCCAGAGATTCACGTAACTATGACAAACTAATTGCTTGGAATAATACCAAATAGTATTGGATAATTTTTAAATCTATCAAAAACCCAAGAAAATAAAAACACAAAAAAACCCTCAGGCTGTGTTACTGACATAACACCATTGGCACCAATGAGGCTGAATCTTACCAGCTGAATACTCAGGCAGTGAGTTGTCACATTTTGGGAGACCAAAGAAAATAAGCATGGTCACTAGACACAAAATTAATTTTCTTCTGATATGCAGGCAGCACAGAAACAGCAATCAGCACAGAAGCTATCCCAATTGCAAAAACATCCATAACATCAACACAAGTCTTTGGTATGCACTTGAAGTATCATATACAACTCATGCTACAGATGGAACTGATGAATGAAACCAATTCTTATTTTACCAATACTAGTGAGAATAGAAATTACTCCATTGGTTACAACAGTGTCAAACTTCCCAACCAGTGTTTAAAACAAGCAATAAGACTTTAATTATCAGGAATTAAAAGAGCAGTATTTCAGCTAGCTTTATTTTTCACTGTTTTAAAGATTGGCCAGACCAGTGATACTCATTGGCTAATTTTTCTCAGGGTAAGCATAAATTTGAAGATGAAGGAAGAGCAGAAATATATAATGTACAAAAATTCACAAGGAGGTTTTAGAAATAGGCTTTCCAAACTATCACTGCTAGTATATGGGTCCTTAGAGAGAATGCAACTTTTTAATGAAGTGTTTTGCTTTGTCACCCCAAGTCCCAACAATTCACCAGGCACCTAAAATTTTCTTCATCCCCCTAATATAAATAACATTTTCTATTCATGTTGTGACACAGGGATGAACAACTGATGAACAGAACAGACTGCAACAGAAGCAGTGGCCTCCCTGCCATTACTCAGTCACAGCCTAAATGAAAAATCCACCAGGTACATCATCTCAGCTACCTTTCACTGCACTACAGGTCAGGACCCTCTGCTAGGTATCTCCTTACCTGTGTGGGTGACTTAGGTCGGGTTGGTGCTGGAGACGCTGGTGCCAGCATATGATTGGGACTAGCAGTAGGGCTAGGTAGGGGAGAGACCTCCTCTGGTGGTGATGGTGTTTTTGCAAAGCGGAGTGGACCTGAATCACTAGACAGAAGCAAAGGAATGGCAAGGACATATACATCTTGCTGACTTATTACCTTGAAAATCTGATGCAACAGTTGAACTGCATCCCTGATGTAATGTCAGTGACCACAAAAGAGAGTACACACTGGAGATGAATTAAGCTATTATATAGTGACTACAAGTAAAATTGCAATTAAAGACAATTAAAATTCAGTCTCACAGGAAGTTTTAATTTTGAATGATCTTGAGTTTTGGAACATTTGTTTATTTGATCATTGTAACTTGAAGAAAACAGAGTATCTGCATTCTTTCAGATTCTGTACTTGCAATACCATTTCACTTATAAATTTATAACTATTATAAAATGTGAAATGCATTTACTGTCTCCATTTCACACGCTTCTTGGAATAAATGACTCTAAAGATAAAACCTACAGGAAGGCATAATAATGTATAATGGAAGTAATTTTAAAAGCTCAGCAACTTTGGAAAGGTTTCAATAAAACAAAACACAGCGAAGATTATTATAAAGAGATCACCATTTAGAAGGACAAATCACAACGATTATAAACAAGCAGCAGTCTAGTGACTTCAACAGAGCTCTGCTGATATTAAGAAAAGATCTGATGAAGTCTTAGAAAGCATCTGCCCTTCTCATGAAAGTACCTGGTGCAAACACGAAGAAAATATTCCGCTACCTAGATACACTGAAAGCTTACAGTGAGAGAGGCTATGAACTACAGAACTCAACAAGGACAGTACTCAGTAAGAGCGACTCTTACACATCCTCAGGGAGAGCAGAAGCACTACCTGACTGAGACCACAGGATAAACATGATCCTAATGCTAACACAAGAAAAACTGTTCTTTGGAAGGACAAACTTAGCTCACACTCACCACCTCTTTCTGTGGAAATATTAAAAGAGAAAAAATAAGCCGTCATTAAGAAATTTATGTCCCAGGTACAATATTGGCCTACAAGATAGAGTATACAATAGCATACAAGTTTTTAAGATGTTTCTTTCTATGCAGTTCTTTAAAAGAAAGCTTAGATACTGTACTTATCTAGTATCAACTTCTCACTCATCTAAAGTGGAAAGCTGTTTTATCTCATGAAGACCCACTTTTAAGTCTTTTAGAGTATCATCACTAATCAGGGAAGTCAAATCTATCCAGATTTTCACACAAGGCTCTGCAACCAGTACAGCAAAAGACAGCAACTGAAAAAAAAATGGATTTTTAGAAAGCTATTTTTAAAGTAAGTTAACACTACATTAAATGACATCTACCAATTTGCAGCAAAAATACTTTTGCTCATTTTGCTTTTTTCTCTCAATGATGGAATGAATAATTCAGTGAGAACATGTGCATGTTGGACATGGTCTAAAAGACACAGGTGGATAAAATACCTGTTGTTTACAAAAAGTGCTCGAAATCTTCCAACACTACATTATTTTACATCACATAAAAATATTTTACAAATCCTTTATGGAAACATAATCCAGCTTGCGAGTCCATCCTAAATGGGCCAGAGTTAACAGCTTCAAAGGCAATATGTAATACAGGAGCATGGATTATCACTGAAATAATCTAAAATACAAATTCTAGTGATGTGCTTATAAAGTAGTTCTGAATTTTGTATTATGTCACAAATTTCAGTATTTCATTCTTTGTTCTTCCAAAGTGAGACTAAAACAAATATAGGAATATCTGCCATATTTTTGAGGCAGACATTATGTTGTTTGGTCAGTCTTAATTGCTGCTAATCTATCTCCATCCTGAGGGCAAATTAGCAGTAGCTACGTGAAAAAACAATTTAATTTTTATTTATGCCTCAACATTATCCAGCTTTTGTGTTATAAACCGATTTTCTGACATTGGGTGGAAAATTTCTGCATGGGCTGAGCCCTAACATGGGGCACGTACAGAACGTGGCTAGCACACGAGGGGGTGGAGATCGCTGATGTTACAGTCCCTAAGCAAGCAACCCCTTTAGAGAATGGAGACTTCGCCTTTGACAATCAGGGCAGACAAAACTTCCACCACTGCGCTGCAAGAGACTTCCTCTGCAGGTGGGGAAACCCCTGCTGCCCAGGGAAAATTGCTCTGACTAGCCAATGGTCGTCCGCAAAGGAGTGGAGTATGTGAGGTGCCTGAGCACATAAAACCATTTAAGCACAGAGCTCAACCGCTCCTCGCTGTCTCCGTTTCCTTACACGGGGGCTTGTCCGGAGGTTTGGCTCAGTCGGCCCCCTCCTCCATGCTGTCCTGTTTCTTCCCTGTCTCCCCTGTGTGCACCTGCTTCATCTACTCTGCTTCGCCGCTTCCCCCAGCAGCATGCCCGCCGCTCTGCCCAAGCGCTGGCTCCCGGCACATCCTGCCACACCTTCACACAGGGCCGCATGGCTCCAGCCATGGAAGCCGCGCTCTCGTGAGAGCTGTGCAGCCTCCCCCCGGCAGGGGGCACATGCGCCACCTGCCGATGGATGCTGCAAGTGCACCAGGATTCTGGTGGTAGCGTTCCAACCCTGGCTTCCTTTCTATCTCTCTGTCCTTGTTTTCCCTTCTCTGCTTAACTTTCTATCCCTCTCCAGTAGGGACACGTATCCTTCTTCATCAATAAATAGTTCTCAGATATAATATTTGCCTTTTTTGTGCTTGATTTTGTCCAAGAAATCTATTAAAAAGAATCCCCTGTGGTTTCCCTTAGAGTGGGATGTGAAAAGCTACAACATTATTGGGATTGCTTATGACTAGCTGGGATTTAATGGAAATTTAGGTTTTATATATTAACTCTAAATATCATTGTGTCTTGTAAAGTCTCACTGTTTCACATTTCAACCTTTTCTGCACATCAGCATTAGAAATAAAATTATGGCAGAAAGGCTACATTTGTTGAAAGCAAAAAATCAGAAATACCACACAGGCATCCACTGACCTTAAGAAAACACTATCTGATTTTAAACTCCTTCTAGTTTTGTGCTTTAAAACAAGATTTCTCTTGGAAGTCTTTAAAAATAAGGTATTTCATGACATTCTCTTTATTTAAGCTTTTCTGCTTTTACGATGCACCCTCAGATCTTTACTTTTCCCTGTAAGTAGAAGAGATAAAAGCTGACATTCAAAGACTGGGATTCTCACCTAATAATAGGAGCTAAAAACATATCTCAATATTACAAGGCTTTAAACAAATTATGAGAGTTAGCAACTTTGTTGTAAACTAAGCATCTGAGAATAAATGTGCTTAGAGTTAGTGCAAAGCTTAAGTTGGTGCACTTCGTTGGTGCAAATTGATGTAAGAGTCTACAATGAACTTGGCTAAATTTAAACAGCCTGCATTCTTTTTTTTTTGTTTTTGAAAGGACATTCTAGAAAAATAGTCAGTGAAGAAGGAAGCTTTGCATCTTTACTTCCTGTTGATAACTTCATCCCAGATACCTTCATCTACCATCCTGAACAAATAATGCTCGTTACCATGTTGCGCAGCAATCACTACACACAGTGTGAATGATTACTACATACGCTGAAACTCACAAAGCCCATAGCAATGCAATTCATAAAAAGGCAATAAATTCACCTTGGTGCCCCTTGAATGGTGAAGGCCTTGTCTGCATGCTGATCCCCCAGCTTTGTCATCACTTCATATAGTTTGTGACATAACTGTGAAAACAAAACAGTTGCCTGAGTTTATGTGAACAACTACAGTTATGATTAAAACATAGGTGATAAATCTGCTCTGATAAATGGTAACTTGATAACTTTACGTTACAATATAAAGCCTTCCAAAAATTCTCAGTGCCATGTATAGCAAAAGCCTAAACACAAACCCATCAAAATCCATAGAATCAAATATAATAGCAGTTCTTCAAAAACATGAGCAGTTTTTTAGAGAACAAATTCGTAAGTGTGACTGACTGCTATGTGAGCTCCGATGAAGTAGATCATCTGAAGTTTAAAGCAACATGGGCAGTCAAAAAGATCCATGTTTTCTTCTGAAAAATCTAATCCAAATTTTCACAGAGCTTCAGTAAAGCAAGTTTTAAAAAAAATCTTGGTTCCAATTTGAAGGTTGCTATAGATAATATGCTACTATTTAGCCAGGTACATTCAAAAAATCCTCAATGAAACTGCTTGATTTGCCTAACAGTCACAGATAAAATATTGCATTGCTGACAATGCATATTGCAGACTTGAAGGGAATGTTTGACGATTTCTTGTATTGATTAAAGCAAAGAGGTGCTTAACAACTGGACACAGCAAAAATACTGAAGGCAATAGTAATTATCAAAACAGGAAGTGAATTTAGTGCTACAGCTGATAATGCACTGCAATCCAAAATTGTAGGGGCTGCTCCTTCCTTAATGAAAGAACAAATATGGCAAGTAGAAATGAATATGATGATTATACCACAAATCTGGATCTATGGCAAATTCTCATGTGTGTCTCTGCTAGTTTTTACCGTAAGACATTTCTTAGCTGTCATGCGTATCATAATCCATTATACATGAGATACTCAGTTCTACTCACTAAAGCTATTTCCTTGTGAAACTTGGCTTCAAGGCTGGATACATTTTTGAAGGTGTTCACATAGAAGCCAATTCGTCTACAAAGGATGGCACAAAGAAAGGAAAAAGAAAATAAAAGATATGTGTAGGAGGGCCACAAAGACAGATTAATTAACTGTTTTCTGGACTACAAGCAACATCCTTGACTATTACTCTCAGCAAAGCAAATGATGAAATGTCAAAATTTCAGACTAGTTTGTTCATGATTATTTCCATTAGTGTAAAGATATGTATTTCACACCGTCCAATCAACCAAGTTGAGACTACTTCACATCAGATGTCTTCAGCTTTTTTTTAAAGAAGAGTGGAAAAGGATGGTCACAAGTGCAGCACAAGCACAGGGAAGGCAAGATGCCCTGGGCATCCATCTCCCATGAGACAGCACACAACCATTTCTTGAAAGGAGAAAGGTACCATTACAGCACTGTGAGCCCCTGTGCCCAAATCTTATCACAGCATCAAGGTGATGCACTTGTGTCTGGAGTCAGCTTTAATGTATGCTCAGTACAGCCCAGGCATGGGTGTCCCAAGCTCCGCTCTGAAATACATGCACATGTATATAAGAGAAAAAAATTAATACAGACTAGACATTTCTGTGGATGTAGTCAAGGATCTACTTATTTGGGGTGAATGATTACATACTTGTACATTTCAAAAGTAGAAGCTGTTTTATTAGGTTTTGTTTTATTCTTTTTCCTATTTAAAACTTTCATGTATAATTTCTCCCAACATTTATTAACAAAAAATATCTTTGGAATAAGAATAAGCCTGCAAAATGTCAACTCAATAGAAAATTTTCTTCCTGAAAAATTGTAACTAAATAACTAAAATAAAGGACTCTGAAAGCAATTGCTTTCTAAATTATGCGTATTGCTCAAATTAAATTCTACCTTTCCCTGAGACTAGCTACTGCTTTTTTATACAAAATTTAAGGTAAAAGGAGGTTAAAGGGCCCTTATTCTAAGTCATTCATAAGCAGTTTTACTTTTAGTATGCCCATAAAACAAATATCTTGAAGTGCTAAGAAGGTTTACACTGAAATAGGCAGAAACACAGTAGGAAAATCCTCTATTGGTCTGAAATTTAACAGGATTTAATTTAGAAGGCAGAGAAGACAAAGGATACTTCACATTTCCACTCCAGATTGTCAATAGTTAAAGAAAATAACACACTAATGAGATGCTTATTTTTCTACTGCTTTTGTTTTCCCATTCATATTGTCTGCATTTTCTGTATAAACACAATTCATGATTAAACATCTTGACTGAATGACCTATGCCATCAAATTATCTACCATCATAACATAATCAGTGCAAAAGTATAAAATGAGTCTTCTGGTGTAGTCAAAATAAAAAATGACCTGCAAGTAGATCTAGCATTATTATTTACTCACAAAATGGAAACGTTTTTGCACCTCAGAATGAAGATACGCTAATGAATCTCAAGTGCCAACATACATTGAAAGAAATCAGCATAAATACACTTACAGTACATATATTTTTGGAGCACTTGCATACATTTTTCCTTTTATTATTTGAAAAAGGTAATGGATAGTGTCAAGAGCCCAACAATCCATTTTCTATCAGCTCATTAAAATCCCCTGATTCCCTTTTCTTACTCCCCATTTAAGGCCTTGCATATAGTATCTCTCTAGGCTTACCGTGACCACAGAGATGGCAACTCTTCTTGCAAGTCAGTGTTAAACTCTTCAAACACTTTCTGTGCTTTCTGAAATTCTTCTTCTGCCTAAACCAAAAAGAAACAGGTGACTTCTAAAATAACTATGACATAACAAAACCAAAATTATTTTTGTGTGGTTTTCTTAGGGAGTCTTTTATAATTTTTATTAACAAAGGATGTTAGTCCCACATCATGGAGGCAAATACAGGATTTGCTGTCCCCTCAGTCTCATCAAGAGAGCAAGTTAGATCTCAAACAGGACTCCTTTGTGAAAGATGTTGAGCATGCCTACCAGAGGAACCAAAGTACACCGTACACATTTATGCTTAGAGATATTATTTCAAAGAGAGCGAAAGGAAGAGAAATTTTCTGCTCGGCCTCTGTACAGAAAAAAATGCCACCCAATCTCCCCAAGTCTTCTGCCACCATGTTTCTGATTGTGCTACCTTGGTGATTCTCCCCTCATCTTTTCTTTTTGAGCTCTGCAGGGCTTCTAGATGATGCCTTGCACTGTCGTAGTCCACTAGCTTTCTGCTTCGTTTTGCAATGCGAGTCTGCACAGGGTTAGAAATGAAAGTAAATATGAGGAGCGGTTTTAAAAAAGCCATTTTACTTATGTTGTCAATTTAGTTTTTGACATATTTTTATTCTCCCTTCTCTGTTGTTCATATCTGAATTATTATATCATTATATCATATAGGAGGAACATGGAAATGGTAAAAAAGACAAATTAATCACATTATTTTAAATAAGGAATCAATTTACATATAGTTTGTAAAGGGTTTTCATGGGTGTAGGGCTTACAGGGCTTAAGAGTTCAGGTATCAGTGTTACATAAGACTTTCTTATGTCTTAATCTCATTCTCTAGAATCATTGAACCTGTTAAACTGATGGTAACACTATCTTTTCCTCTTACATATAGTGTGAAAATTCAGCAATGAATGCATTTTTTCTAGAGTTGGAAAAATGCTACAATATACTTCTCTGTATAGTTGTTCTGACACATAACTAAAATACTGGAGTTCAAGATAAAGATATATACTTTGATATAGACTTTACAAAGCTATATATTATATTAAAATCCACATACTGAGAGGGCATAGGCCCAGTTTGATTTAAAAGTGAGTTTAGGACTGTACATCACTAATGTTGGTATTTTTAGATTATTTTTTCTTTAGTCCTTGATGTAAATTACAAAGGGATGACTGTGTGTTACCTACTCAGTTATAAACCACCACCACCACCACCACCACCAAAAAAAAATCCATTTATGCCTATACAGTCATATTCAAATATAAAAGTATCTACCTCTATAAAGAAGCACCTATAGTGCTTCTTTATCCTCACACATTTCATTTAGCAGTCATCTCTCTGGACTGTACACCAGATGGCATTTGGCAGAGGCTAGAATCTGTATAACATTCTCTCATGATGTATTACAAAATCTTATTTTAACTAATTAAAAGACAGGAACCATGGCTTAGATAAAAGAAAGATACAGGTACATCTAGCCAAGAACAGAAAGCCTGCTTTCCATGTAATTTGTCTGGCATTTTACACCTGAAGAGCTTAATGTGTCCTTATTGAAGTTGGTTAAAATTATCTCACACCAAAGAAACAGGAGCAGAAAAAAACATAAAAGTTTCCTCTACAACAGCTAATTTACTTCCAAGTACTACTGCATGAAAAATATCTTTGTTCACTTGGAAAATCAGCCCTGCTTAATTTCAGGAATTTACTTACAGAACAATACCTTGTACATTACAGGAGAGCATGACTTCCACCTCCCACCCTTTTTCTTTTTTTTTGCTTGTAATCTCATTTTCAATTTATTTTGCAACTCAACAGAACTTTAAAACTTGTTCTTTATAGAAAATCATTACTCTACTTTGATATCAGGAAATTGTCCTAGATATGTATCCAGCGTTAACAATGACCCATCCACCAGTTTTTGATGGAAGTCTTCCCAAAGTTCATCACATTTCTGAAAAGGTAGAAAGGAGAAAAATGTACTTAGTAGTTTAATGCCGCTCTAAACCTAGGAGAAACACAAATGTAATTGGCAAAGATTAATATTTCTGAAGTTTTAAAATGTTCTTTATGGAAATAAATCAGAGCATAAACATAAGGTGAATGAAAAGGAATACCTTGATGTTGCAAGTTCAATTCACAACAAAGATTAAACTTAATAACTAGTTTGTGTTTTCATTATTTCAAATAGTAAGTGCTATGTGAAAATAAGGATGTCAGGGATTCAAGGTGTTCCTCAGGGTTTCAGGTCCCTGATGGTCAGTAATGCAGAATCTGAACCTGGCCTAGCTCTTGTGTCTAAGTATGTTCACTGATGATGAACCTCACTTACAGAGAAAGGAAGTACAACAAAAAATAGAAGAGAAAATAAAGGGAAAGGTTTTTCCATCTCATTCTTTTTGTGCTGTTAAGGTATATTTGATGAAATGGCTGATGCAGACAAGAAATCTACCTTGTGCTGCTTAAGACCTGGAATGACAGATAGGAAATATCCCAACATCAGCTGGCAAAATAAACAAAATCTGCACTCCCGCCACCCTCTTCTGCCCTGAAGGTATAGTGCTTTTCCCCAGTCTCCTTTGGAGCTCTGGGGTAGTCACCAGGAGAAACTCCCTGTACTCTTTTGATTTTTATGAACATATTAATGCAGCTCATGTGACAAGGACTCAATGGGTGAGATTCCTTATTAGAAGCAAATCCTGTTACATAGACAGAGTGGCTTGAGGTCCTGAGTTCTCCACTGAACAAATCATTAGCACATGTTAAACATCCTGATTCCTCCTTTCTTTGTAAATTTCAAAAATCACTTAACATCCTTTCCTTTGATGGGGGGGAGGGTAATGGGAGGCTAAGCAGGGCTGTTATCCTCACTGACAAGTCTGGAAAACTATTCCCAAGTGTTTGTTTTATCATAACCTACTATACGGTATATTATAAATGCTGTGTGATGCCAGCTTTCAGTTCTTTCATTTTGTATTCTAACGGAGTCCCTAATGAATGATTAGAATCTATTAAACATGTTTAAAAGAAATACCTCATTTATTAACACAGCATTTAATCACAGTGGTCTACAAAGCACCACAGCATTAGACCATAGCAAGCAAGAAATGTCTTGTGTGTTTGTCTTTGTATCTTGCTGATATGTATTTTGAACAAACTAAAATAATGGAGATTTTCTGAAAGCTAATGGACTCAAACAACATTGTGGAAGGATTCTTTAGGCCATCATCTTTCCTACCATACAGAATAAGGTCTTTTAAGTGGATCCCTTTTGGAATGATCATTTATATCCTAAACTAAACACATACATAATTCTTTTTTACTTTAGGCTGAGATCACAGAATTACAGAACCACTAAATCAAGTAGGTTGGAAAAGATCTTTGAGATCATCAAGTCCAACCTATGACCTAACATCACCTTATCAACTATAACGTGGCACTAAGTGCCAAATCCAGTCTTTTCTTAACACCTCCAGGGATGGTGACACTATCACTTCCCTGGGCAGGTGATTCCAATGCCCAATCACTCCTTCTGTGAGAAAATTCTTCCTAATGTCCAGCCTAAACTTCCCCTGCCACAGTTTAAGGCTGTGTCCTCTTGTCCTGTTGCTGGTTTCCTGGGAGAAGGGACTGACCCCCACTTGGCTACAACCTCCTTTCAGGCAGTTGTAGACAGTGAAAAGATCTCCCCTAAGCCTCCTTTTCTTCAGGCTAAACAACTCCAGCTCCCTCAGTCATTCCTCACAGGACTTGTGTTCCAGACCCTTCACCAGCCTTGTTGCATCTCTCCATGCTCCAGCATCTCAACATCCTTCCTAAATTGAGGGGCCCAGAACTGGACACAGCACTGAAGGTGTGGCCTCACCAGTGCTGAGTACAGAGAAAGAATCACTTCCCTGGTCCTGCTGGCTACATTATTCCTGATACAGGCCAGGATGCTATTGGCCTTCCCGGCCATGTGGGCACATTGCTGGCTTACATTCAGTCTACCATCGATCAGTAACCCCAGGTCCCTTTCTGCCTGGCCACTGTCCAGCCACACTGTCCCCAGCCTGTAGTGCTGCAGGGGGTTGTTGTGGCCAAAGTGCAAGACCTGACACTTGGACTTGTTAAACTTCATATTGTTGGATTCAGCCCATCTATCCAGCCTGTCCAGGTTGCTCTGCAGAGCTCTCCTACCCTCCAGAAAATTGACACTTGCACCCAACTTGGTGTCATCTGCAAATCTGTTAATGGTAGACTTAATCCCTTCATCCAGATCATTGATAAAGATCTTAAACAGGACTAGGCCCATACACCAGATCCCTGAGGGACACCACTAGTGACTGGCCACCAACTGGATGTGTCAGCCTGGACATCCAGATAGTTCTTAACCTAGCAAAGAGTGCTCCTGTCTAAGCCATGGGCTGCCAGCTTTTCCAGGATTGTTCCGTAGGAGACAATGTCAAAGACTTTGCTGAAGTCCAGGTAGAAAACATCCACAACCTTTCCCACACCCACCAGTCAGGTCACCTGGTCGTAAAGACATCAGGTTGGTTAGGCAGGACCTACTTCTCCTAAATTCATGTTGGCTGGGTCTTATCCCCAGGCCATCCTGTAGGTGCCATATGATCACACTCAAGATGATCAGTTCCATAACTATCCCAGGCATCAAAGTCAGGCTGACAGATCTGTAGTTTCCTGGATCCTCCTTTGAGTCTTTATGGATGGGCATCATATTGGCCAGCTCCAGTCATCTGGGATCTCCCGAATAACCAAGATTGATGATAAATGATGAAGAGCAGCTTAGTGAACTCTTCTGACAGCTTCCTCATCACTCAGGATGGATCCCATCTGGTCCCACAGGCATGCAAACATGGAAGTGGCTCAGCAGGTCACTTACTGCTTCCTTCTGGATTACAGGAGATCTATTCTGCTCACTGTCCATATCTACCAGCTTAAGAGGCCATCTGTCCTGAGGAACACCTGTCTTCTTGTTGAACATTGAGGCAAAGAAGGTGTTAAGTACCTCAGCCTTTTCCTCATCTTTGGTGTACAATAAAGAATGGAGGTTTTGCGTGGTCCCTCTTTTGATATTAATGTATTTATGAAACAATTTTTTAGTATCCTTTAATAAAGAAGCGGCCAGGTTAAGTTCTAACTGAGCTTTTGCTGCTCTAATTGATGCATAAATCTACCTTTGTGATTATGTACTGACAAAAATCAGGAGATTTTGTAATATTGCCCATGAGTCTCTTATTAAGAAAACACACCTAGAATTTATCTTTACATCTAATAGAGCTTAAGAGCCAAATGTTGGTCCTTTCACACTCAATTACAAATTTCTGAGTGTAAAATCTAGTAGTCTACAGAGAGAATATAAGGTGCTACAGCAAGATGCAGCATGAGATTTTCCTGCTGTTTAACCTAAAACAATATTAAAAAACTAAACCAAGCAAACAAAAAAAAATGTATCTTGAAGTAGGCAGTTTGGAAGTTGGGTGCTTTTAAAATCAAAACCCTTTGCAGCAGGGAAGGGTAGGAGAACACAGCCATAGAGAAGAAAAGCAATCTGTACACCGCTCTGTATTCAGGTTTACTGTTAAATATATTATCAAGGAGGCCTTGCAAACTGAATGACAGGTGGTTAAAAGCTTTCTTGACAATCGTTTGCACTTTCTTGTCACCACCAACACATTTGCTGACAGACTTCCCCCAGAAATGGGGCTCTTTAAGCAGGCAGTTCAGAGCATTTCAAAGTAAATTCCTGCCATGTTGTCTAGAAAAGCCTGTTCTTCTCTAATCACTGGAGGAAGGTAAAAAGTAAAAATAAATAGTGTCCTGAACTCTAATTTGCCTTTAAATTCCATATTCTTCTCAGAGAGAGGTGAGTGTCTCATAAAATATCCTGTTTAGTACCACTGGCACAACAGTTGTTGTAATGAACAGGGCCGAAGCCTTTATTCAGAGATGCAGCTCTTTATTAGAAAAGCAAGGCAGGGAGGGGACCCGTCTGGGTTTAAGCCTGTGCCACTCGAAGGAGGAGGCTGTGATGATCCTGTCTGCGGTGTGCAATGCAGTCAGGGTCAGACCTTCCAGGCCTCACAGGCAACTCCAGGAAGTCAATGAAAGGCTCGAAAAATGCAGGTGTAGCCGCCGGAGGAGGACTCTGCAACTCATGGCTAGAATTAATTCTGCATTTATAGAGTCACCTTACTTGTGCCGTCACAATGGTAGTCTTTAGATGGCTCGTTTGATGTCCAGGGACAGCAGAAACAACATTTTCTCTCGAAATGGTGGTACTTTGGCTACAGATAGCTTTCATTTACATATTCTCGGCAGTTGTTCCAACCAGGTGCTTGAAACCTCCTCTCTGGGGCGGCCGCTGACCCAGGGTCCCTTGCGCCCCCCCTTTTGTAGCTGACGGCTGCGGCGGGGTATGCAGGAGACCCTCAAAGGAGACAGGGACTAGACCGCAGCGGGGCGGCTGGCGCTGCTCTTGCCCCCTCTGAGCCGCCCCCTCGGGTGGCCACCGGTCTCCGCCGGCACCCTCCGGCAGCCGCGGAGTGGCCGGCAGCAGCGGTGAAGCCCCAGGGTGGGGCGAGCCGCGGCCACCATTCACGCGGCCACGGAGCGCAGCGCGCAGCTGTTCCCGCAGCGGCGGCCGCGTTCGCCGCCGCCTCTCCTCTCGGAGGGGCTTCGCCACGCGGCCCGACCCGGCCCGCCGCTTCCATGCGGCCCGCCCGGCCCGGCTCGGCTCCCCGCAACCCCCCCCACGGGCTAACAACTAACAATGGGTACAACTGTTAACAGGAACTTCTTAATTAACAATGGAAGGTATTTATAACATTTAAATTTTCATTTATCACAGTTGTTACACAGCAAAAAAGGATAAGCAAATCTGATAATTTTTAACATTCTTTTGAACTGAGAATCCTGACTGTAAAATTGCATGTAAGATGCCTTTGTACAAACTTGTCAGTCAGATGCTCTCAGGACCAAATCTGCTCACACTGACGTTATCTCAGTGGGAGCTTTTATCAGCTAGTTCATACAACAGACACTGCAAGTGCTGCATCTGGCCAGCAGGAGCTGCATTTCACAAGATCCATAATTTATATGCTGAGAAAACAGGATTTAACATGACATGAAGGATTAAGGTTAATTTTGGATGCACACTTCTCAACTGCTCAGATTAATTAATTTGCATCCAAAATACTTTTTCCCTCTTTCCATACATCTTACCTCTCCAATCATTTTCACATCTTCACGTCCATACCAGTCTGGCTCATACACTTCATGGAGAGACTCTGTAAGCTTCTTTGAGGCATCTTGCATTCCTGCAGTTAGACAGAAAGAGGAACACAGAGGTGCAAACTACAAGAAATAGTTACTCCATATCTTTATTTTCAGCCATGTGTTCCCACTATGCTATTCCTTCTGGCAAATTTAGAAAAGAGATACCTGAACTTGGGGAGAGCACTGCACTGGACAAGGTTTTATGAAGAATCTTGTACGGTCACCCAATAGGTTTAGAAGTTTGTGGAGCCCAGTGCTTATTTATGTTTGCAACAGAGTGATGCCTGCAGAGGATTGTGTCAAGTCAAACTGATCAGTCACTTTTGGAGCTCTTGCTCCAATGGAACAAGAACCAGTGGAACAAGAACAGGGACTATTGACGGTAATCACTCTGTAATACACAGAGGAGCTGGCTTAAATGTAAAATAGATTCAGTGATATTATGAGAAAGGGCCTAAATCTATCTTCAGTGAGATCAGTTTGACCCCAATAAATAAAGAAACACCCTCAGTGAAGGCACTGGGGTTTGCATTTTGATGCAGCATGAATCCATTAGATGCTGAATATGGTTCTGAATCCAGTGAAACCAAACTTATCTCACCCAACTTCCTAAGAGTTCAGAATAAGTAATTTTAAAATGACAACTTTTATTTCCACTTCTTTTTAAAATCTCAACAATACTTAAATTTTTTACTTAGCATTAACTTTTTCTTTAAAAAGCACTTTTTTTTCTCTAGTCAAAATCTGTTTGCTATCTTGAAAATATCTCTAAGTATGATCTTCAGATTTAACTGCTCAGTGAGCGAATTTAGGAATAACATCAATATTTTTGTTTTCTGCACAGAGAAACATTCAGGAGTAGAAAAGGAAAATTAATTTGAAATTTGAATGTGTAGAAGAGCAGACTTGATCTAGTCATTTTGTATGCCACCATGCACTCCCAAAACACATGGTGTAAATATGACAGGAAAATAAATGCAGGAATGCATACTTCCTAATAAGAAAACGGTGGTCTATGGAATGGATAGGATAGGAAAACAGATACTGAAAAAGCTGAAACTACATGCCTATTCTCAGTCCTTGAGCAAAAAAGAGAGAATGGCATGGGGGAGAACAAGTACAAAGGAAATACTGGTGTTTAGAGGGTACAAGCTTTCACCCTTAAATCAAAAGGTACGGAGCCAAAACAGAATATTTGATCTCTTCAGGAATTGTCTTGGGGGTGGTTTTTAATGACAGAGCTCATCTTAGACTATTACGATAGCACAAGAATTAAGATGTATTTCTTCCTTTTCTCCTTCACGGTTAATTCTTAGGATGATGTACCTGCAGGTAAGAAGGCGTTCCCCTGAATAAAAAGGATTTTTTTTTTTGCCTTACAAGATACCAAATTACAATCAAATACAGATGATCTTCATGCATATTTTCAGGCAGGACTCATTTAAAATCTTTATTGTCACTGCAAATTAATCAAGAGGTAAGGCAAAACCAACAGAGTATCTCTTTGCTTAAGAAGCCTGCTTCTCTCCAATGAGGGTGAACGTACAAACCAGGAGTGTTTGTTCATCCCTGCTCACACTTGATCCTTTCTGATACCTGAACTTCTGCCCTTAAACACTCTGCGTGGTAAACCTGTGGCAGAGGTACCTGTGGCAGGCAGGCTAGCACAGCTGCTGGATAATCCCTCCTGCACCTTGCACTCAGCTCAGTCACAGACCACATTGACACCTTTTCCTAGACTTTCTTTCTTAAGTACTACAGGACTCAGGCATATATCTGCTTAAGAGAATAAGTAAAACACACCTAATATGCCATGCTTGAGTCATATCAAAACAGCACCAACTTTTACACTTTTTTCTGTTCTGAGAATTGGACAATCCTCCATTCCATCACATTCCTGTAAAAAACATCAGTCAAATCCAGCTGCAGTGCCAGGCAAGTGGGCAATAAAGTATTTGGCTTTTTCATTAAGGGGCTTCAATCTGAAATTTCCAGGCTAAGATCATCCATCCTACTCCCTCTGACTGCATCTATACCAGGTTTACTGCAATATACCAAATGAGTGAAGAGGTAAATACCAATCCAGTGAATTCCCATTCTTTTTCATGCCTCTGGACATAAACTTACAGTGTCCCATGATTTTTTATTTGGCTGGTTTTCACACAGAATTATTTCTTACACACTGATACCTTTTATGCATTATTCAGCACTAAACTTAAGAGGATTAGTGCCTTAGTCTTAGTCAGAGATTGCTCTCTCTCTCTCTCTGTCTCGGCTGTTTTTAAGTGCTGTCACTGAGAAAGATAAATTGTTATAAGCAAGTCATTGAAGTACTAAGAAATATGAAAAGTACTAAGAAATGTGAAAAGAATTTTTACTGCTGATGGACAGTTAGAAATTTATATTTAGTATCAATTGTTTCATTCAGTACTACTTGTTGGTAATTGGGTCCTTTATTTAATAGCTAAAAGTGCCAAAATATTTGAATCACTTAGTAAAAATGTTGCTAAATAATCCAGTTACTGAAGACTGAGCTTCTCAGATTAAATGATCCCTATTGCTGTGGGAAAGAGTCCCTGTCCCGGGAGTCTCCCAAAAATTCTAGAGGCCTCCTTGTGATAGTGATCCTGGGGGTGCCAGTGCAGAGACATTCCCATTAAGTATACCAGGGATGGGGGAGGGTAGGTGACTCTTCACCATCACAGTTCCAATGTACTCAAGCTCCCATGGCGAATGAGACAGACTTGAAACAGCATCTTGGCTGCAGAACTCATATAGTGTGGAGTCTCCTCACTCAACTGCAGGGTAATCTAGCCTGAATGATGGAGAAATTTCCATTTTCCTGACAGGGTGAGATATCTTGGTCTGGCTCTTAATATTACTTATGTGGTTCTTCAGGGAAATGACCTGCCCTGCTATAAGGGTTGTATTTGTTATTGCTAGTAATCCATTAGAGTTTCCACTGGAACAATTCAATCATTTCATTATTCATGAATAAGTTTTGCAGAAAGATGATGAATAGTTTTATGGCTTTTAAGAAATTACATGACTGATTTTAAGATTTCTGCGTCTGAAGGATATGGGCAGTTCTGTCAGCCACAGACTGACGACTAGGCAGCAGAACTGCTTACAGACGTCAAAAATCTACCCTCCCCTTTCTGTACACTAGTTACTCTTTATCACTACATTAAGCCACCTGAAGTGTATGGTGCTTTCTTTTCTTCATGCAGGACTACGTTTTACCTCTGTCACCTTGCCACCTGCATGAAGATCCAAGCTTATTCTTCCGCATCTCCACTGGTACTTGCAAAGAGCTTGGGGTAGAGAATGGGTGACTGATTTAGGGTTTCTATAGCAATGGGCCCATAAAACCCTTCAAGTCCCTCACAGCTCTCAAAAGCTTAAAAATAAATCATGAACTATAAAACCCAGACATATATTGCCAAGGAGACTGGAAGACACAAGACTGAGGCAGAGATGACTACAGCTGCAGGGGACAGCATACAGTCTCAGCAGTACAAACACCACTGATACACAGCACACAATAAACTCATGCAGGTGAAATAAAATGGCATATAAAAGCCATTCACAAGTTCAACAACTTTATGGCGTGGTTCGTCCTAGTCCTTGACTAACCAACAAGAAAGGTAAAGTCCAGCTAAGACTAAGAAGCATCAGTGAACAAGAGGAGGAGTCTGAATACAGCAAAAATTCTTTTAAGAATGTGTGATATTTAACCTCAAATTGTTAATTATATTAAACTGAAGGGACAGAGGGTCATAATAGGGCTCAATTGCCTTGCCTTCCTTGCTTAAATCCTCACCTGCAGTATTATGTCTACATCTGCAGTCCACAGCACAAGAAAGATGTGGACGTGTTAGAGCAGGTCCAGACAAGGCCACAAAGATCTTCAGAGAAATGGAGAACCTCTCCTACAAAGACAGACTGAGAGAGCTGGGATTGTTCAGCCTGGAGATAAGAAGGCTCTGAGGAGACCTCCTTTTGGCCTGACAGTACTTAATGGGAGCTTATTGAAAAAGAGGGAGAGCAACTTTTTACACAGGTAGACAGTGGTAGAACAAAGGGGAATGAATGGTTTGAAGCTAAAAGAGGAGAGATTTAGATTAGATGTTAGGAGGAAGTTCTTTACTGAAAAGGTAGCAAGACACTGGAACAGGTAGCCCAAAGAAGTGCATGCCCCATCCTTGGAACTGTTCCAGGTCAGGCTGGATGGGCCTCTGAGTAACCTGGTCTAGTGAGTGGCATCTCTGACTACGGCAGGGGGGATGTGAACTAGATAATCTGTAAGGTCCCTTCCAACCCAAACCATTCTATGATTCTATGAAATCATGCCTGGATTTGTACTACCTACTTCCAATATCAAGTCACTCAGAACTCATGAAGCAAAATGAAACTTATTACTGAAGTTCAAATCCCAAAACCCTTTAAAATTAACTGCTTCTCTCATACATTCAAGAGTATTAGGATGTCAAGTGCATTATTTTCCAATAATTCTAATTTATGAGATTACATGATTGACCTTTTTTCCTGCAAAATAAGCCCCTGATGACAGCATGACTCCAAGCACTTTGTGGGTGCTGCAAATGAATTCAACATGAGAATCTGGGCAGCGGAGGATGCACACAAAGGACAGTCAAGAATGCAGGACTGTACATACATGAGTTGACACTGAAAGTGCAGAATCCTTAGCATCAGGTTAAAAAGAATCTTACTTGTATTTGTCTTTGTATACTTTAAACAAGCTTACTTGTGTCAATTTTTAAAAGAAGTTGGCTTTATGAAAGCAAGATATAAAACTTAAATATCACCTTTAATGGCTGCTAAATATCCTCTCAGTTCTCTCTGGAGTCTGGAACCCTCTGCCTGAAAAAGAAGAAAAAAAACCCCACGGAAGTGAAAACACGTCAGTTATGTTTAATGCCTTGAAACATGCATGCAGTATGTCGAACAACAACTAAAAGCAATTTGAGGAGCTATCTGATTAATAGTGTCACATGTTGCAAGCATGCACAGATTCATATAAAAAGGGGGCCTGGCAAAGGAGGCTTGCATAGTGTACTTTTTAGGCTACAATTTCTGGGTTTATTTTATCAATCATCTGTACAGGGAAGAACTCCACCAAAAGAAAGACAGGTATATTTTACAGCTAAGGTGCAGTTCAAGTCAGCCGGGCCTATAGCCTTATCTGAAACACAAAGAAGTATAATCAGAAACGGTGAACTTCCACTGGAAACCACTCAAATGAGGCCAGTCTAGACCTGAAGAAAGTTCTACCCTTACACAAATTGTTTACTATATTTGCAAGCAATTTCCCAAGTATTCTAGAATTTTAACATTTTGCAAACAAATAACTATTAAAATACAATAACTTTAGTTACTTTGTTTTGCTTGATTAGTGCATCTTGCAGTCTACTGTGAAATCTAAGCTGTTTCTTTGGCAAACACATCAAAATTATCTTTTTTTTCTCTTATACCAACAACCTTTGACAAACTCAGAACAGAGAAAACAATGGATTTTGTTACTTTATCTCCGACTGTATCACAAGTTGGACTTGTGTCACAGTTCGTAGGATTTGCAAAGAAACCTGTGCTACACACATACTTTATTGCTAAAAAGATGCTGTCCAGGACACCTTCAATAGCCTAAACATTTTTGAAACAGTCCACATTTGCCAGTTTCCAATATATTTCAAATTATTTATTTAAGCAGTTGGAAACTACAGGAATATCAGCTTGCAGTCACATTTTCTCACATACAGCTACACCATATGGAAAAATCAGCAGCAAAATATGACTGATGGCTTCAAAATATGACTGACTGCTTTGGAGTTTCGCTCATATTTTCCATGTGAAAATCAGAATCTAAAGGGTGCATGTGAATACTTTAGAAGGCAGAAGGTATAAGCTGTTGTAACCCAACTTAACTCAAAGGATGTCAAATGTCAGTAAAGGATTTGCCATCAGCAACTTCAATGCTCAGTGCATTCAGACACAGAGGATCATAAGAAATTCCGCTTGATAGGGACTATCTGATGCTTAAAATCTTAGGTGCAGCCATGTTAAGTCAAAACTGTGGTTCCGAAAAAATACTTTTCTTACCAGTACACACAATACAATGCAGATTACACCCAACAAACTCACTTCTCCCAGCTTCTTGAAGGGAACTGTAGGCCTTTAGAATGGGATCATCAACAGCCCCCACCCCCATCTCTCAAACTGTAGTGCACTGCAAGAAGAGAGCAACTGTTTAACCTCCTGGAAATATTAAAGAATTTGGAAAGTAAAAATGCGTGAGTGGGCTTAGAAAGCAGACTGAATTTACTTTATGGATTCAACAAACAGAAGCTTGCTTTTATACTAACTTGATTGTAAGCAAGTCACCTACAGCTCTCAAATCCATTAATCAACTAAAGTCTGAGCACAGGAATAGACCCAGCAGGGTGGTATCTGAAAAGCTGCTGGGTAACAGTAGGTGTGAAGGAGCAGACAGCCCACCAATCATTCTCTGGTTTGGGACCATATTCAATGCTCCAAGGAAAGGCAACCTCTTTCCCTGCTTTGGAATCAAAGCTGTATATTAGAACAAGGGCCAGACAGGTGAAGGGTGAGTATCAGTGGATTTAACCTCAGATTTAATTACTTATAGAACAACAGAAAGTTCTGGAGTAGTAGCTTGATGTTTTGTCCTTTAAGAAAATATTATGCATACATTTTAATACTGTTTAGCAAAAGGTACTACTCTAAAGTGTCATTACAACACATTATTTCATGCTATAGCAGCAACTAACTTCATTCTGTACTCAAGTGGTAGGCAAGGGTATGACAGATGTTGTTTGTTTTCCGTGGACCAAGGCATTAACTGATCAATGCTTCCACAGAGGAAAAGAGATTGTACCCAGGAGCAAATTTCTTGATCTCATGTCTGAAGAGGAGAATCAGCAAATACTTGGCAGAAACTAGATGGAAGTTCCCCTTTTATGCATGCCAGTGTCCTCCTGGGAGGATCCCTTGTACTGTGAGAAGTCACATGAAGGCACAGAAGTTATCTTTGCATTTCATACCTTCTTTGGCCTGAGCTATTGTGGTAAAAATGGAAGGTACAGAAACTTGTTTATTCATCATGGTCCAGCTGAACAGGTGACCATACAGTAACAACTGTTAGTTATTAAAAAAATCTCTGTGTTCCAGGAGCAGCAAACCACAGTTGGAAGGCTGAGAGCCTCCTTAGCTGATTTCATGTCCCATTTTATTCATACACATGATGTTTTGTCACTAGGACTAAGCAGCACACCACAAATGTCAGGGAAACACATTGCTCAAATACTTTATAACTATACTGCTGTGCAGCTTTACAACTCCTACCCTAAACCACTATTAGATCTGTTGTGCTTGGTTAGCGTTATGCATCATCAGCAACTGCTGTTCAGGGAAATGTGTAAGAAAAAGTCAAAGTAGTAGAACATGAGGTGCTGTTATGAGTTATGACACTTCATTCAAAAGAATAATTTTAATATGCATCTCCCACAGTCTAGGTTATTAACAGGCCACAAATGCCTGAACTATCTAAGCATGATAGTCATATGACTTTCCCCTCATTATCAATTGTTGTGTGATGTGAGACTGAGCAAGAGCCAGCTCCTACTGAATTTGAGAGATAATCTCTCAGTTTCAATGGCAACAAAATCAAACCTTTCTAAAAATACCAGAAAAAAATTAGCATCATAAGCCCTCAGCCCTGTGAATTCTGAAAAATGTGCATCTGGTCTACACATTTTCTATAGTAAACCCATTATTAATGAAGACAGATATACTTTTGTCACCTAACAGGCTAATTAAAATTCGTAAGATGAAAACACTGCATTGCTGACTATCCACATCTTGCAAACTGTTACATACATGTATTAAAAAGTACTGTTTGAAAGACTGTCATGTATTTAATGTTGTCCCTTTATGGTGTTTACTGGTACACTCCTTCTACTTTCCCATCCATCAAATGAAAACATCCAGTGGCTCTGAAACCACTGCTCCAACTATCTTCATTAAAGCCATGACTTTTGTTAAATGAGATGCAGCTTCTTGAGGGATAATGAAAGGTACGTGTCCTTTCACCAATTTTGTATCCCTCTGAAATGAAATTTCGCAAGACAGCACTGAGGCTTCCTTTATAATTTCATAATTTCTTTCATTTATTCTACATAAGTCAGCAAAATGGGTCAGAGTTTTATAAGGTGTAAGAAACTCCAGAGCAAAGTCTCAATAGCAAACTTCTCACAACCAGTTTGTTTGATACTACTATGCATGTTCTACCAGACTCCAGCACCAAAAATCAGTGTTCGTAGCTCACCTTTCAAACTCAATACACAGATCACCAAAAATCTATTACATAATCCTGTTTAACTTTACATAAGAACAAGGGAGGCATGTCAAAAACCCGAACCAGCATCCACTTTTGGGAAAGTCAACACAGCTCTTCACAGCAATGTCCCAAATAATAGTTTGTTGCTTTGAACAATGTAGCCTATCACCTTTCTACTCTCTGGTCTCATCATATGGTCAGCATAATATAACTGTTAAAGACACATGCATTCAGTGAGATAAGAAGGTTCAGTGTTTCAGGATCTAGCAGTCTACACCCACAGGCCTTATATACCCTGACAGCAGCATTGGGCCTTTTCAGTACTACTGCTTTTTGGGTATATTTAGTTTTGGTTTTCTTTTAAATTCATAGCATTTAAGCATATCTTAGCAGTGGAAGTAGGAAAAAAGAGAGCCACAGCACTGTTGGCTGTGAGACTGACAAGACCTAAACAAGTTAATGATGAAAACTAAAACCCCATAGTTTCCATCTAACCAGCTTTTGCTTCCTGATGGATTAGAAAAACTGTTGCATCCACCCAGAATTTAAAGACCACCTTGCCTCCACAAAAGTTGTAATTGGATGACCTATTTGCCAAAAATCATGAATTTACAGCTTTCCAGTCAAAACAGAAGAGTTTGATTTTTCTGTCATGTCACATACAGGATGTAAACACAATACCTCTTTCCAGGAAAGGTCAGCACATGAATGACATACAAAACCCAAATATATCACTCCAATTTAGTGAGAGGCAAGAGCATTGAAAATATTGAACCTGGAGCACAAGGTAATTAATAACAAATATAATAACAATAACAACAACAATTAAAAATTAAAATTATTAATGCAGCTCTAATTAATACCAGAATTTTTTCATTCCATTGCTAAGACATCAGAGAAATAGCTGAAAAGGAAACATTTTTTGTATCACCTGGAAGACATTCTCTATTGTGCTGTTACTTGTCACAGTTTTAAGCAGTGCTGTCTCTTTGTTCATAAACAAATAGTACTTTGGGTACTATTTACTGCTAGGTCTTTTACGGAACTCTGTAGTATGAATGAAAATAACTATTACGTTAAGAGAAGCTTAGCATAATAAAAAGCTACTTGGACAAATCTGTAATTAAATATGAAAACTATCTGCTTGTCAGAGTACTCTATTTTGCCATTGATCAGTGTCTTGGTTTAAAAGACAGGTGTCTGCCAAGGAAGGCGGGAACCTCCCTTGGAATGGAGAATATGACCCCCTTCCCTCCAAATTATTATAACTTTGAAATTAAGTGACTTTCAGGCAAAGATATGGGAAAAAAAAAGAATAACAGTTCTTTACCAGTAGATATGTAACAAGACAAACAACCACAACAGCAGCAACAACAAACAGAACCAGAAACCCAGTGACAGCCTTCTCTCGGCCACAGTCACTTTCCCCTTTGGTGTGGTTACGGTCACAGCCGGCAGGGGCGCTGGTGGCTCCTGGCTGGGCAGGGCAGGTGCGATGATTCCCCCACGGCTGCAGGGGGCGCTGTGACGCAAGTTTTGGCCATTACCTACGTGGCGAGGGTAATGGCGGACACAGCCAACAGAAAGGGATGGAGAAGGGACTTCCTTTACAAACTCACGGGGGGGCAGCCAGTCCTGGTGCCCCCTCTGGATAGCAAGAAGAGCTATAGCAGGCACTTTGGAAGCAGCAAGTTGGAACAGCAGGGACGAGCAAGATCACAGAGTAGTAAATGAGATGTATCAAAAACTCTGTAGCTGGCACCGCAGGCGATCCCGCCAGGCAAGGGGGTGAGGGGCCACACCAGAAGAAGCATGACAGGTTTGGGCTCCAGAGGCGGCAGCAAACTCACTCCCCCCAATAAGCAGCAATTCGACTGTCCTTCAAAGTCGAGAGAGCTAGGAGCTGTGCCCGGACCCCTTTTCCCCAGCTCAATTCTCTGCCCCTCCAAGAGAAACCCCCTCAGCTAAGAGAGTAGCCAGCCGCACCCCTCCTGTGGCAACGTCTTTTGTCTCTCTTAAGTATCAGTCATGATAGTTTCTTAGTGACAGATGGGACAAAATTCCACGAGAGAAAGAAACAAAAGGAAAAATCCTAAACCCCAACAATCAGGTTCCTTTTAGTCCCTAGAACTGTCTCCCAAATTCTGGAATCTTTTTCTTAAAGAAATGGATTGCCTTTTTTTTCTTTTTAAGCTCTAAGAGATTTGGGTTTTGAAATATTTATCTAGTGCATCACTTAAAAAAATTTGGTTTACAACCTTCTCTAGAAACACAGAGGTTTTAGGCACACCAGTGTGTTATAGATGGGTAGTGTGGTGATTGGCTCTTGAAAATGGGGAATGGATATTGTATGTGCTGGGGGAGGTTCTGCTGAGGTTGGAAGTTCTTTTGATGTGTGATTCTGTTGTTGTATGTGGGTGATCCAGGTTGTTTTTGGGCCCCTTCCTGTTCTCCCTCTAGTCCCCTCTTCTCCCCTCTGTATCACTGCCACCAGACAACCCTGGTAGTCAGGGTTGTCAGAGACTTGGGGGGAGGGTGTGTACACATGCCCCTTGCATGAGGCAGCCGGGAATGGGGGAAGCTTGTCAGTGGGGGGACTCAGCATGACTATATCTCACCTCCAATCAAGTTGCAAGAAGATCTCCACCAACGGATGGCAAAGAAGAGTCAACTGGCAGACTTTGGGAGGGGCAGTGTCGGCAGATGCAATACCCAGGGTATATAAGTAATGATACTGTTATTGGGTTTGTGGCTCTGGCCGTGCCCCTGGCTGTGGCTAAGCACCCTTTTGCCTTGTTTTGCCCCTTGTTGTAGTTTAATAAACTTTTTAAAATTTTAAGATGCGAGTGTCATTTCTCACATGTTATCTTCCAGGAGGGCACCAAATCTGTGGCCCAGCCATTAAGAAGGCTCAAAAATAAGAATTTTGTTGTTCTAGTTATTAAGTAGCATGTTGAATTGAAGTAAACTGCATCAAATGAAACAGGCTTCTCAGATAATTTACACTAATCCAAAAAAAAAAAAAATCAACTCTAAAGGCAAGAATCAGGGCGCTCTGCCTTGTGTTAGTAGCAATGCCCAGTAGACAGGTAAGAAAGCTCTGTGCCTGCAGAGACACAAAACCAACCCTTTTACTGAACCATCGGTTTCTGTTTCAGATGAGGACTGAACAGAAAAATATGTGGCACTCACCTTAAGTGAAATTACAACCTTCCCTCACAACTAAACCTCCCCCTCCCTAAGCATTCTACCTTCACAATTACTACACCATCCTTTAAGTATACTCATGTCCTCAAAGTAGGGCCCAGAATAATGGTTTTAATTAAAAATTGGGGTCTGCAGAGGAAGCAAGAATCTACAAGTCTCTGGCTAAAAGTAATCTATACACATTTCATGTCAAGCTAGACTTTCTGAACATCTACTTGTGCCTCTATGCCTACAGTTGCATACCCATAACTATATTCGTAAATAATGTACATAAGCTATATATTAACAGATCAGGTAGAAGACTGTCCAGAACTGTTTGTTGTGAACTGCATCATGTTCAATCCATGCCTTAAATCTCTGAGTTGGGCTATGTTAACTATCCCCCCAGTCATTTATCCCAAAGGGGTCCTGAAGAAACATATACAGGTCTCCTTTAAAAATAGCCAGAAATAACTTCGAACATTCAACAGCACTAGGGAGAAAACAATTAGTACATTTACTAAAGCTGCAGAGGCATAATAGTTTATATCTAAGGGTCAATCAAACTCACACAGTGTAGAAATGGTTTAGACTCTGGATTTGGAGCAATCAATGGTCAGAATCAAAAAAGAAAAAACATTGCATCAGATGTTCTCTCTTTTTTACTGAGGAATCAGTTGAAATGCATCTGGGCTGTCCACGCAGTGATAATTTTGTAGCATAAAACAGAGGGCCTCATCTTCCTGAATATCTTGCCTGATTGGAAATTAATGAGGTTGAGATGAGATCTAATGGTACATTTTATTTCTTCTTGTCTTGGGAAAAATGGCCCTTAAGACATAAGACAATTATTAAACACACATTTCAGGATGGAATGGAATCAGCAGAGAAATCCCTCCCATGGTCTCAAAATATATTGTACCTTTGTATAGATTGTATATATACATTATATAGAGTGTATTTGTCTTAGGGATCATCCAGTATCTGAAGTACACTTCTGGTTTACCCCAAATGCTTGTTAGACTCAGTCCCCGTGAATGTAAACACTTGTTGGCTCACAGAAAAAAAAAAAGTTGGCTCACTCCCTCCCTCTAGTCTAGGTTGTGTTTTTCTACGTTGGGTTTACTTTGGAACATCTACCAGAGACACTTGGTATCACTTTTATTTAGCAAAGGAGTCTCATATGGACAGAACTGTACTGAACACATAATTGTTGCACCTTAACAAGTACCAAGAATCCCCTGCACTTTAATATTAGATTCTACAGACAACCAGGAAAATCTAAGTATCAGCCAAAGAGAAAGAGTGTCACCCATTCAGAGTAATTTTAAAGTTCACACTTTTTTTTTACTGCCTGGATTCTTTAATCCATCTCAAGACCACGTACAAGACCTGTGAAATGAGGGTGGTCTAAATGGGAGACATAAGATAGGTTTAAAGATGGTCATATAGATACCAGAGAATTATTAATTCCTAAAGAAAATAAGATTTTGCAAAACACAGATTGAATTTAATGTTATTATTTGTAGTACATATTGAAGCTCCCTTTCTTAATAATGTCCTTCATCCAACTCTAGATTAAGACACTTATCACTGTCTACATGAGTTGGGTGTCTCTCCTTGTCATAGAACCAATGCAGATCTCCTAAGAGCAACCTGTGGAGTCAGGAGAGCAATTAAGAAAATCTGGTAGTCAAAACCATTCACTCCAGTATAGTTATCTAGTGCTGTTCGTCATACATCCACAAATAGCAAATACAACTGGTCCTTAGAGACCTAGCAGCTTTTCTGAACAGCAACTGGAAACCAGGGAGGATACATTAGGGCCTTGCAAGTGGCAACTGCCAACATTTATACAACTAACCCAGAACTCTCACAATAGTTGGTGGGGTTGTACCAGGAAGCACAAGTGACCCCAGTGGAGGCTATGCCCTCACTGATGGGTGCCATCCTGCAGGGTCTGGGGCAGGTGGCCAAAGACAGGGACTTTTAAGAAGTTTCACTGACAACCTGCAAACTTGTGAGGGTTTGAACCAGGTCCAGGGTTTGTCTGAGACATCCAGATGGGAGCAGCAGGAGATGCAGCTGAAACATGGGCTCCCTTAGCATGGGAATGAGTCTATGGTGTAACTTATACCAAGGGCTGAGCTAAAATGGGACTCCTGGGTCCATGTGCAGGATTAGGGGACCCAGACAGGGCTATCAGAGGCCCACAGATGCCCCCAGGAAACTGATGGGTTTTTGCCTGGCTCTCCCAGACCCTACTGCCCAGTTCAGCACAAGCATCAAGGGAATACCCAGCTCCTGGAAACACAGACACCCACGTTCAGGTGTTGCAATCTGGAACTGGATCACAAGGTTCAGCTGCCAAAACACATGAGTCTGTTGCAGCTGGAGATGCCACATGGTACTCAAGATAGCAAGTATTATACAGGACTGTGGTCAAAGCCATATGTCTTTTTCTGCAGCAAGGTCTAGGGGCCAGGTGGGACACTGTGAGGCACATCTGGCACATATGTGTAGGTGATGAATCTCATCTTGGGTATCTTAATTCATGAATAAGTTTTTAAAAATCATTGGCACAGCTGATGCAAAAAGAACACTTTGAAAAATGTTGATTGTCTCACAAACCACCTTTTAGAAAATGTCATGACACAGCTGTCAGGCAGCCAAGCATGCTTGTGTGAAAGAAGATTTGGACAGGATAAGCCTTTTCACGAACCATAACAATTACACCAATGAGCAAGTCTTACTGTTAGGTGCACATTAAGTAAAACAGTCTCCAGAAGCAGATTCTGATCAGTCAACAACAGTAAAAAAAAAGCTCTTCATTTTCATCTAATTCTATAAACTAGCAACAACAGCCTTCGATATTTTGATTTTTTTCTGATAACATGCCACAGGAAGCTGCTTTTGTAGTAGCAACTGTTGTATCTCCTCTGTGTACATATAAAGTACATAATATTTATGGGTTTAAGAACTAAAATATATTTTAACATTGTAGTATGCAAAGCAAAAGAAGTCTCATATCTCCATGTAGAAAAATAAAGAGAGGTAAGTATGCATATACATGAAATAGAATCTTGCTCTCCTAGAGCAAAAGAGTATGACTTTTAATGACTGTGAGTCATTAAAATATACATGGAGATAAACGTAATTGCTAGTGTACTTCCTGTAAAGAAAAAGAACATGTAAATGCAATTGCTTGAAAAACAGAATACAGATGAAATTTCTGGTAAATCCTCATTTGCCTTTGATGATAATTTCACAAGAGAAATGAGAGAATTATGCAGAAATTGTATTTTTTTTCTCTCATTCTGAACTTCAATTAAGAGGCTGAGCATATTCACAATTAGCTGTGCAAAATAAATGTTTAAATCTCAAGAAGTTTCTTGCAATACAATGAAAATCTGTCATACTGTCATATAAGAGTTTATACATTTTCTTTGTTCCACAAGCTTTGATTTAGAGTGGCAATTTTCAGTTTACAACTTAAGTGGAAGATGTAAAACAGCTGTATTCATTGTTAGAAATCTAAATGCTTTTACTGTTGGCATCAGCTACAGGAGCTTAATGGTTTTGACAGAGGAAGTCCTGAGGCTCTGCAAAGCAAGTGTACTCTCTTGTCTCTGGACATGGGATGACTCAGTTTCTCCATGGTGATTCATCTGGGTAATTCAAATCTGGGTTGTCAAGTCCAGAAGAGGCTCTTACCCAACTGTATTCAGAAAGAGATGGGAATGGATGACTGGGGAAACTAAATGATGGTTTTCTTCAGACATCAACTGCATTGATTTTGAATGGTCTGGTTTTTTGTAGCGAGGGGGCCCCTGAGATGGCTTCTGTGAGAAGCTGCTGGAAGCTTCCACCATGTCCAGCAGAGCCAATCCCCGATGGCTCTGAAGAAGGACATGCTGCTGGCCAAGGCTGGGCCAATGAGAGATGATGGTGGTAATATATTTAAGAAGAAAATCAAAACAAAGTGTGCATGCACAGTTTTCTGCTAGCCAGAGAAGAGGAGGAGGTGAGAACATGTGAGGGAAACATGGAGACATGTTTCATAGAGACATAGAGACACGTTTCATGGAGACATAGAGACAGGAGGTGCTCCAGGTGCTGGAGCTGAGATTCCTCTGCAGGCTGTGGTGAAGCCCATGGTGAAGCAGCTGTGTCCCTGCAGCCCATGGGGATCCACAGGGGATGCAGAGATCCACCTGCAGCCTGTGGGGGAGGTACTCACGCTGGAGCAAGTGGATGCCTGCAAGAGGCTGTGATCCAGTGGGAGACCTAGTGAAGAAAGGGAGCCCCTGCTTCCAGGCTGAAGCAGCTTTTCCTTGGAGGATTGGAACCCGTGGAACAGTGACCCACACTGCAGCAGTTTTGGCAGGACTGCTGCTCATGAGATTTCCAGCCATGCTGGAGAAGTTCACAGAGAACTTTCTCCTGTGGGAGGGACCCCACAGTGTAGTAGGGGAAGGACTCCTCTGCCTGAGCAGTAGAAGAAAACCTCGGGTGATGAACTGACCAAACCCCCGTGCCCTGTTTCTCTGTGCTGTTCATGGGAAGAAGGGAGGGACTGAGGGGAAAGGGTGTTTTTTAAGGGCTTATTTTACTTCTCATTATCCTCCTCTGACTCTGTTAGTAATAAATTCACTTGTACCTTTAAGCTGAGTCTGTTTTGCCCCTGGAGTGTTTTCTCCCAGTCCTTAACACATGATGCCTTCATTAAATTTTTCTCTCTGCCTATCTGTGGCAGGGGAGGGTGAGTGAGCAGCTTTTGTGGGTCCCTGTTGTTAGGCCAGTGTCACACCATGACATGCACATATTTTTACACATAGCCTTCTTCTGAGTTTGATACAGGCCCACCATCTAATCTGCTATTCAGGCAAAGATTTCAGGTTTTCAATTTTCTGTTTCCTGGATAATGAGCACTATGCTCTTTCCTTTGTCCTTTCAGTGGGCTGAACTGGGAGTCCTCATTATCTTTGGGGAGTAGTAATAAAAAGATCATTCTATACTTAAGGTTACTTGACCTTTCAAGGGCTGTTGCAGACTCAATCATGCAGCCCAACAAGATAAACAGACCATTTTCACAGCTTTCAGCTTACCAGGATCCCGAGGGCATACACAGCATCACCTGCAACAAAGAACTTGCAAAGAGACATAGAACTGAAGTGATAGTGTTCCTCAGAATGAACCATGGGTAGGTAAGGTGGCCAGGGAACAGACAAATCACTGTTACATGAGATTGCAAGAAACAAAGTAAAGCTTGGACCTCCTCTCAAACTTCCTCTCCCATGGCCTTGTTAGGTCAATGACCACCACAGAGACAAATCATCCTGGAGGAAACTGAAAAAGATGGGACAGCCTCTGACAGGGTTGGTTGTTCTTGCAAGCCTCCTGAATGGCCAACATCAACAGTTTGGTGAACTGGGATAAATCCACCAGACTGTCGGAGTCCAGGGCACTCCTCTAACTGCCCTGGAGGGTTTGAGGTCCTGGCAGGGGGTCAGAGATCCCCCTTCACAGAGCCCCAGAGAGACACTGTCCTTGATCTCAGTCCATGGGAGAGCTTTTAGCTTGTGAAATGAATTACAAGTCACGAGAATGTAAGAAAAATAATAGTTAGTAGTAGAAGTTAAGTAATCACGGGGTGCAAATGTAGAATATTAGGATTTTTAGAAAGGGTTCAGAAGAAAAACATGGAGGACCTGGGTGTGGTCCTTGTCCTTTCTGTCTTTCTCCTTGTCATCCATTTTTCTGCTGTGGTAGGTCACAGGGATTGGTGTAGAATAGAGGTGACATGTCTAACATTAGTAGTAGGTATTGGTGATTAATGGTAAATAAAAGATACGTAGAACATGGTATAAAAAGTTTTGCCCGCCTGTCGTGGGCGGGAGTAGTCTCATGCCCTCGCTGCAACAAGACCTTGGCAGGGCACAGAAAGAATTTGTAGATAAGAAATAATAAACAACCAAGAGAAAACCTGAAACGGCGGCTTTGACTCTTCTTGTGCTTCAGCACGGAGCATTCAGGGAAAAAAGGACTCTCATCTGACATGTCTTGGGAAACACAAACCCGACACCAGACTGCCTTTAATATCTAGAATTTGACTTTTCTTTATCTAAAGCCTCTAGAGTTGCAGAATTAACTTGAAAGCAGGACTGAATGTAAACCAAGAAGAGATGGCTGCCTGAGTTCACAGAAGACAGCAGTTCTGCACAGCATTAATCAGTAAGAATGAGAATTCAGATGCACATTGTAATGCTTCATACCTTTGCATTGCTAATAAATTGTAGATCAAAGCATGGACAAAACTTGGAAAATTTAAACTATTTATATGCTTCTTATTGGTGAACATGGCAGAAACAGTGCTTTTGCAGTATTTTTCCCCTTGTATTTGAAGAATTGAGCAAAACAGAACTCCTTGAAAGCACAATAAGCATGTGTGACTAGTTCAGTAAATATACAGTGTCTCTCATTTGGTGTGCCAGTGGACCTAGCCTAATCTGCACGTGACCATCATGATAGTTGTAGTAGTTCCCTTTGCAGTCACTCCTCCCTACCCAATTCCCTCTCTGGTCCCAACTCCCATCTGCAATTAGGATTTAGCATCACGCAGTTCCTGCGGAGTCCTTAACTGTTTATTACTGCCTCTATATACACCAAAGAACGAGGAAATAAAAAGAAAGGAATGCTAATATCCTCCTTAGCCCTAAACAAGATTTTCAGCTTAAAATCACCATTACAGAAAATTCTTAGTAAAGGACAGAAAAAAAAACAATACTTGAGACAACATTTTGCTTAAAAGGATTTTTTTTTCTCTTTCCCCTCTTTTTTTTTTTCTCAGAATTTTGAACTAAAGGAAAAAAGTACCACAAATTCTATTTCTTCATGGCGATGCTCCATTTGCTTCTACACCAAAGAAACCTCTCAGACATGTACCTTATTTCTACTAAAAACAGTTACTAGCTATGCAAACAGCTGGGATACAGACAACAAGGATAAGCAACAACACCAGATAATCAAAAAGTCAAGTCAAGAAAACTTGGAAAAATGGAAAGGGAAGAAAGTGTAGGGTTTCAAAACTTCTATTAAATTCCACCATCTTCTTGACCTCAAGAAATTTGGG
Source organism: Nicator chloris (assembly GCA_013400495.1). Taxonomy (NCBI): domain Eukaryota; kingdom Metazoa; phylum Chordata; class Aves; order Passeriformes; family Pycnonotidae; genus Nicator; species Nicator chloris. Next base: position 9,916 of record WAAE01014010.1, on the reverse strand, counting down.
GATTGAACTACGCTTCTCACAGAAACAGATTCTTTTACTTCCCAGTATTTTTCTCTTTGTTGAAGAGGAAAGCACAGTAGCTCTTGAAACCTCCCTCTCTTCTACACTGACAGGAAAATAAAGGCGAAGTGACAATAAGATGCAAAAGAGTTAATAAGCATTCTAGCAGTCAGGATGCAGGCTTTGTGTTTACATAGAAAAGAGGAAAGTGCATTTGGTAGAATAGGACTGATTCAGAGCAGAAACTGCAAACACTGACATGAGCCAAATTTTACATTGTGTAAAATGTGTGGGAGTAGTTCTTACTCTCCAGTTCCTTTCTGTAGAAGTTCTAAATAACAGCTCACAAAGACAACAGATACATCAGTTCATACTTATGTAACAAGACTATTTTCTTGGTGGTATTATCACAGTTCATGGTAGGCATTAATTTGTACTAGAAAGATACTACATATAAATCGCAATTCATCACCGCAGAGCCAAAAAGTCTGTCCAACAAAGAAACAAGTAATTGAGATTAGAATTTAGGATTGCATTGGGAGTAGATTATAAAATCCTTGGAGCACCTTTGCTTTCCTGTGTTGTGTTTTTAACACTAAGAATAATTGAGCACTGCTTCCTAGTTATGCTTCATCAACACTGCCACCACAGACCCAGCACCCACAAGGAGCTTTACAACACGTGTAGTTTGAAAGTATTAATCTACTCACTCTTACAAAACCAGTATTATTATATAGCACTGATGAAAGTAATCCACAAAATGAAACCACGGAAATACTTTTCTTCTTTGTAAGAAGGAGACTACAAAGTTGCATTTAGTTGATGCTGGGTTCTATCCTCAATTACTGGTGAAAATGTACTGTCACTGATCTTAAGTGGTTCAAGCATGATGATGTTACATATGACTACAAATGTTCTTTTCTTTTCAGCCCATAGTTTAGCACTCTGCATGCACAAATGCAACTGTTATCTCTGTTTGAATGTTGCGGAACAAAATCTTGTACCCACCAAAAAATAAAATCTTACCTGTTCCCCTGCAACACCTTCTTCAAAATCAGCAAGTTAAATATCTTGGATTCTTAAACACAATTAAAGAAACTGAAAAAGTAACTGACCTCTTGCCGTTTGAAATTTTGAACATATTCTTCAAACTGTTCATCTTTAGTTTCATCTGCTTTTCCTAGTTTTTGAAGTACCTATAGTGAAAAGAAAAATGAGTAATTTAATATTTATGACACAAACCAAAACCACTGCTACTTTCAACACTTCTGTTCTTGCAGTTAGGCATAAACAGCATTTTACTTCTGGGGGTGTTTCGTGCTCTACAACTTCCAAAGTTCACACAAGAAATTTTTTGTCTGTAATGGTTTGGGAAAAAAAAAAAAATATTACGTATAGTGAACACCCCCCCACTGTCCAAAGGAGGTAAAAGGGGGACTTAGCAGGAAGTTGGTCTCTTCCTGTCCTGTTGGTAGGAGGTAACGCTCCAGGCCATCCCGGCAAGGGGTGGCCTGGGGGGGCCAGGCATGTCCCCTTTCTGGCCCCTCCCCTCCACTGTTAAGCAGGGATGGGGAGGGGGCCGAGAGGGGAAGGGGGTTGTGGGGGGTCGGGCTGCAGCGCGGCCGGGCTCGGGCCGTGGTAGACGACCGGGAGGGGCCGCGCGGAGCCGGTGGGCCGAGCCCAGATGGGCGGCGGCAT